>OY740768.1:128589924-128801191 GCA_963513935.1 Aphrophora alni | reverse complement strand
GTTTTATTTATCATACATTATTATACAATAACGATATTTTCAATGTCAAGTGCAAACATTGCTGATCGGAAGTTATCTATTACTATACAATGTCCATTTCGTAATAAACGTTGGTTCAATAAATGTAATTTATAGCCTATTGTGTATTCAATTATTGTGCAACATAGCATACATCAATATTGGTATGTTGTTATAATAAATTACTAAAACACTCATTGAAATAGATAAATCGTATAATCCAGTGTCTTGTTTTAAATTATCTTTATATAAATATTTAAGAAAACAGTATTATTGAACAAGAATCAGAATGAGACACTCAATTCCCCCTTATTGTTTTAAAGATGAAAAATCTTTCGGTTATGGTTACTTTATAAAAAAAAAAAAAAAAAGAAGACACTAATAGCTTTAGGGAAGAAAGAAAACGAGACCTGATTGAAAAGATGAAAGAGTGGAATCTAACACCAGACAACATGAAAAACGATCTTACAGGAAGAATAAAACCAAACGTTTCTGAACTTTTCGGAATTAGTTTTTAAATTCATTCTAATTTTCTCCGTTACTATAACACTGTCCTTATATCTGATTTCTTTAGCAATCATTTTTTTAAAATGATATCTGTATTATTAAAAAAATAAAGATCAAAGGCAAAAGGCAAGGGTTATATTTCAATTCGTTTTTATGGACGAAACTAATAATCAGATAAGTATTTCCCCTCTAGCAAATCAATCAACAGCCCTTTCTTATAGCTCTTTCCTGTTACATTTATTACTTTAATGATTGTTATTATTACCGGAAGTACCTCCAACAAGCATTATGCATTTATGTGAGAATGTCCTGACTTTTCAACTCGTAATTTCTCATCTCTAATAATACTTTGTTTTAAACGCTCTCTTTTTGTTCCCCTTTTCTCTGACCTATACTTTACTGTAAAAATAAGTTTCAAATGTGTTTTAATACTTCTTTAAGTTTTACAAGATTTTGAGATTTTAAAAAAATTAGACGCAGTTGTTATAACATTTAAAGCTTCTTAGTTTTAATTAGAACAAGTACATAAATTTAAATAGGAATTCCATTGTCAATTTAAATTCAACAATCTTATCTTAAATTATTTACATTAAACATAATTCTAAAGCTTACAATTAATTGAATATATTTCACAATAACCTTTTGATATCTACAATTGTTCCAAAGTTTATGACTTGTGTAATGGTCTAGCAAGTGAAATGACCTTGGCCCATTGTCTAGGCTAGATAATTATTCAATCTTATCTTAACTGTAATAATTGATATGAATGTCCGACAGTTTAATTTAAAATTTGTTCTAACCTTTTAATTACACGGTTCGTAGCATGTTGCAGAATTATAAGTCTTCTTGGATTTATTGTAATTTTTCTGTTAAAGAAATCAGTTTAGATGTTTAGAAATAAAAACAGATCGTTAGTTTTATATTTTAAAATGAATTTTAAACAAGTTTTAAATTAATGTTTTCTTCGGTTGAAAATTATTCTCCATTTTGAATAATTCACATCCAATTATTTGGTGAAAGAATTTCTAGGATTTAAAAAAAAGAGCTTATATACCAATTTTGAACAATATCAGACTAAAATCATAACCGCTTAAATGTTTCGATTTTATTAATCACACATATATACGTATATTTTGTTTTGATCTTTTATGTCGTTTTATCTATAAAATTATTTTAAAATGTGAGTAAAAACCTATAGGAAAAACAAATCCAACATATTTTTACTCACGTATTTTTATGGTAACAAGCATTCCAGACTTATTGTGCGCTCTATCTTATCGCTTAAGTCGGAAATTGTTAAACTTGGTTTAGTGTCAACACATAATTAATGTTGGAGAATTGTTTCAATACCAACGTGATATTCACTTAAAAAAAAGCCATATTTCTTGTGAATTTTCAAATTTAGCGCAAACAAGTGACCTAATGGTGACCATACATTGTATTAACTTTTACACATAAAGATTTACAATAAAGCCAACTGTTGTCAACCATCTCACAAAAAAAATGGAGGTTCGTGTGTTATGGATTAAAAAATGAAATCAAACCGCCAGTTCCATTCTAGAAGGTCGATTATCTTAGAATTAGAAGTAATACTACTATTTACGAGGAAGTTTGAAAATTTATGTCTTAAATCAATGTGACCAAACTTAACATTAAAAAAAAAAAAAAAAAAAAAAACCGGTTTGTAAGTATTCTGGATAAAATAATAATAAAATTTTAATGACAGTCACTTTTATTATTTATCATATTAAATTATTTATGATTAGTTTGGGTAGATTGGTTTTGGTCATCAACTTTCAGATTTCGTCAACATTTTACGTGGGCCAACATTAAAAAAAAAAAAAAAAATTACACGTTCTTCTTCTCTGATTAATTTTCTCTTTTTAAACAGACATTTTTGAAAAAAAAGATGGTGACGAATATCTGAAACTGATTCAGTAGGTTAGATTAAAGCGTAAGGTCTGGTTATATGATTATTTTTGTACTTAGTAAATTGTCTTATATACGAATGACAAAGCAGCACAAAGAAAATTTAAAAAAAATCCAATTACTGGTTTCAAATTGACACTGGTTTGAAATTAGTTAAACTTTGTTTTTAAAATCAGCAAGAGAGAGTGAGAGAGAGAGAGAGAGAGAGAGAGAGAGAGAGAGAGAGAGAGAGAGAGAGAGAGAGAGAGAGAGAGAGAGAGAGAGAGAGAGAGAGAGAGAGAGAGAGAGAGAGAGAGAGAGAGAGAGAGAGAGAGAGAGAGAGAGAGAGAACAAAAAAGATATAATTAGGGGAAATGTGTTTTGAATAAATGAAATGGATAGATAGTTTAAAAATGCTAGAACAACTAAATGGTAAAAACTGGACATTGTAAGGAAAGTTTTGTAAAGAGGTTGTAAAAACTCATGAACTCTGTTTGTAACTCATAATATAAAATATTTCTTATATTTATGATTGAAATGTGGTACTTATGCTTTATTATAATCTAAAGGGGAAATATATATACATATAGATATCTGGTTTTATCTGGTTTACATTTTTGATACATGAAAATATTAGCTTAAAAAAAAATTAATATTCTGCTTCCAAGTTATGTTCAATATTCATTAATTATTTTTGTGTTTGTGAAGTTTACTATTATGCTTAAATAATATAATTTCACAAAATTTTGTATTTATTATAATTTTGTGTAGATATCACAATTTTGATGTAGAGATTGCTTTCAGTTTTTATTTTTCTAGATACCACAATCAATTCATTGATATTTTGTTAATCACAAGACTCCTCAGACGGTTTCAACCATTGATTTTGTCTTTATATACAGAACTCATTAATTCGTATATAATTTGTTACTTGTATCAAAAACATTTCTATCTAAATAAATTAAAAAAATTGTTTATTTAGAAAAAAATATTTGGACTTAATTGAATTTAGATTTTAGATTCCCCAAGATGAGCTGATGTGAGAGATTATTCAGAATATGTCATTTCAAAGTTTATTAATTGATTTTTTTGGTTATAAAGGTTAGACAAAAATTTTTTAATAACAGAACCGAGGTATCAAATTTGTGTTCAAATACTGGCAATTTTGTACGTGTTTAGGATCGGATATTTTACGGAAGATCGTAATATTTGAAAATCGGTAATAATAGTTGTTTGACTTTCGATCATAGGTGAGAGATCACTAGCACATTCATTGTGTAAAGAAAGTTTTATACGATGGGTTATAGAAAGTTGAGTTTTTAGTGGAATTCGTTTTGAAGTACTCTGTGCATGTCTCTAAGCTCTCGTCTCTCCAACGTTCTAAAGTCCGATTTTCTTATGCAGACTTAATTGGCCATATCTCGAAGCTTTTTTTTTACAATTCTTAGATAATTAAAAACTTTGAGTTAGCTACAATTAAACCCAAACCAAAGATTCTAATTTTCGTAACACATGCTTTAACAATTTTGATAACATTTTCCTAAACTGTGTCTTCTAAATGTCCAAAACAAAACGTTTTGGTTGCCACCACTCAAGAAAATGCACTGTCCAGAGTTATTGGCTCTATCAAGGTAAAATATCAAATTTCTTTAAATATTTTGCACTAATTTTTGTAAAATCTGAAGATCATTTAGAAAAATAAAATCTAATTAATTTAATTATTATTCTAAATTTGTAGTAAAAAAGTACCTAATAAAAAAAAAATTAAATGCATTTAAGGAAAAACAGTAAAAAAAGATTAAAACGAACATTGACCAAACTAAAAATACGATTTACACTTAGAACAATTCTCTGGCTCAAGCGAAGTGTAAAGTTCATGGCTCTTTTTTTTTTAAATATTTCCCCCGAAATACTAAGTATAGATAATTCTCAGACTGCGACCATTGTTAATTATCACTTTTTTTATTAATAACTATTGTACTGATATTTTTAGGAAGATGGCAACGAATCCGTTATTTGGTAGTTGGTTTTGTGGGTGGGTGTGTTGGGAAGTTTGTTAATGAAAGTTTGATAACCTACAAGAGAAGAATGCAAAGTGTTAGTTATTTAACATTACCACTACCCACGTTTTACGTGATTTAAGATCATTAGGTTTCCACGGCTGATTAAAAGAAACAGTTCATTAATAGCGTGCCGTATCGCAGACGTTCTAAACACAGGTTACGAGCAGGAATAGTGAACATAACTACAAACATTAGTCCATGTTTACAAATAGCCATTAGAAAAGCTGAATACAGTACTGGGAAGTGTTTTTCTTATTAATGAGTTTTATTGGTAACTTCTTAAACATTAAAGTTTATTTTTCTTGTTTAAAGTTAAAATAAATAACACCAAACTTAATTACCAAGATGTTAAAAAAACTGTTATGATTTCCTTGAAATACCTAAGGATTGTGGTGGTTGTTAATTACTTCCGATGGATTTTAGAACTAAAAATTCATATATCTTCTTCATCGAAAGGAAAAGAAAGTTTACTAGTGTAGATTTTATGTAACTAACATCAATCTATCTGTCATTGTTGTCGAAGTGGCAAAAAGTTAAAACAATTCATTCCTTTTTTTTGTAACCAATTATATATTAGTGCATCAAATCATATTTTATAAACAGATTTGAACTCTAAACCTAATATTAAAATTATCTTTTTTTTGCGTGTTTTAAGGGTGGTTCTTCGTACTTTCAAAGCAGTTTTACGCGCTTTATGGTTAAGTAGTTTGGTGAGTTTTCGTGGTTATTATGCCCACTACCAAGACACTTTTGTTGCTTTTCAATTTAGTTTTGTGGGTTTTAAAGTCAGTTTTGCGCAGTTACGTGCGCTTTAACGAAATTTTACGCTCCTTCAATTTGTATTCATGAGCAGATGTTTTGTGCTTTCAGAGCAGCACAGCTGTTTTTTCATTATCAAGGCAGTTTTGTGCGTTTTAAAATCAGTTTAGTGAATTTTTTTGCGCTTTAATGGAAATATTTGCTCTCTATCAGTTTTAAGAGTTAATGAAATTGTTGCACTTTCAGAGCAGCACAGCTGTTTTTTCACTTTCAAGGCAGTTTTGCGCGTTATAAAGTCAGTTTTGGTCAAATTTTAGAGCTTTAATGGAAATTTTTCACTGTCTTATTTTTAAGTGTTAATGGAATTGTTTTTGTGCTTTCAGAGCAGCACAGCTGTTTTTTTCACTTCCAAGGCAGTTTTGCTTATTTTAAAGTTAGTTTTGTGCACTTTCTTGCGCTTTAATGGAAATATTTGCTCTCTATCAGTTTTAAGTATTAATGGGCAATTTTTTGTGCTCTCAAAGTAGCATAGATGTTTTATTCACTTTCAAGGCAGTTTTGAGCTCTTTAAAAGCAATTATGCAAGCTTTCTAGAAGGTTTTGCGCATTTTCACGCAAGGTTACAAGCAATTGTAAAATACTCGGCATTCAACTGTTACGTTAAGATGACAAGGTACAAATTTATTTTGGTGTGTTTGTATGTCCGCTTGTTTGGTAAATTTGACTTCTTCATTAATTATGAAAGTCACCAGTAGTAAAAGATGTGCTTTTACAGACTCATGTTTGTCCAATCGAAAAACCGTTCTAATCTTAAACCATTTTGTTTTTCAATCTACTTCAACGAATTGTGAATTATAGTTCTTAATCAAAATTTAACTAAAATTTTGATTACAATAGCTAACTTCTCCTTCCTATATTCAGATTATTATTTTAACAATTAATTGTTAATATAACAATGTTATTTTTATTTTTTAAATCTATTGAGGTTGAAAAAGTTGAACATCGTTTCCATTTCGAAATTTACAAAGATCTTAATACATTTACCGAGCTGTTTTCATCGCCTATTTATAACATTTCTGCAAAAACAAACGAAAATTACGAACTCCAGAGAGTGTACTAGCACATAGTCATACCAGATGGTACAATTAGTCGGTCCCCAAGTTACCCACAAATTTGGGTCACATCAATTATTGGAACCAAAGGAAGTACGCCTGATCCTCGTACTACTTTTTACAAGAATTACAATTTTTGAGCACCATCCTGGATCAACCATTTTGAATTTCATTCGAATGTTTTAATAATTATTATAAATGATTGAAGAGTTTATTGAATATCTAAAGATCAGTTTGGGTCGCAGTGACAAGAGGCTAAATAGCCTCGGACCCCCAAAAAAATAACTAAACAGTTTTTATTTTTCTCGTATACAGACAGAATCAGTTGTATACTACTTGCAGCTATGAACGAAAAACTCTCTGATATTTATGAAATAATAACGTTTTTTAAAATATGACCAAAGGCACATGTAACGTATTAATAATTTGTGGGATATGAAATGAATTTATTTTCCACAGAACAACAAAATTAATCGGACAATAAAAAATACAAACAAAACCATTGTAAAACAAAACAAATTACTTAACAGATAAAACTAATTTAAATAAATCATATTTTTAAATACTATCACATGTTTCTGCATTAGATCTTTATTTACACTAAATTAAAAATTTGTATTTCATTATAAATATTTGAATCCATTAGGATGTAACATGATTTTGGTTAATGTTATTAACTTAAATGCGTAAATAAATGGAAGTAGATAAACGAAAGCAGGTGTCAATATTGTTGAATATTTAGATCTTGTGCAGTATCAAGTTCAACACAATAATTGTGGCTTTAGAAGTAAAAATAATTATTTTTTCTTGAACACGTCTTGTAGATAGGAAACAGGTAATTAATACCAAACTGAGTGTTCCATGAGCCTACTGTTGAAATACAATGTCTAATCTTGTCTGATTACAATGTTACCAATAAAAAAATGATTCAACTCCAAAATTAAAGATCCAAGATGATGTCTCTCAACCTTAACTATTACGAGGGATTAAAAAAAACAACTTGTTTTGGTCTCATATTTTTATAACGAAAATTGTGAAAAATATAGATGAGAGAGGTTACTTTTTAGATACCCAGTATATAGGCTACACAGATCCATAAATGGTGTCAAATTCTTCAATGAGACCTGACGACAATTCGTGGTAGTGGATGTCTATTTTATTATGAAGGATACGCAAAAAATCATTTTGCCTATGTACCGTAAACAAATGTTTAAAACCAGCTCCTCCTTCTAAATATTCCCTTCCTAAATTACCAAAACCTTAATGAAAACCTGCAGTTAAGTTTTGCAGTCACAAGTTGAGCTATTAAAATCATTAATGCAACATGAAAGCACCTCCGTATTTACGTGTATGTAGGTGGGTAACCTTCACATCCTATTTATATTCCTGTAACGTCGTCCCGCCTGCTTTTCTGTCTTGATTGTCATCAGTTTTTGAGACGTGTTGAAGAATGACATCAAAGAAATGTTGACTACATATTGTGCAGTAGATATGGTATTTGGTTTTAATGACGTTGATTCAGAAGAATGATAAAGTAAATAAGTTAACTTCAAATTAAAAGTTTTAAGTAGGATGAAACAGTTTTTAAAATATGCTAAGCAGTCATTATAATACGCACAAAGAATTTATGTTCCGAAAATATGAGATGTTTTCCATCTATATTTCAAGTTTTATGGACCAAAAATTGTGGTGCAATGTATCAACTTTGTGTTATAATAAAATAATAATACATACGACCAGCATCAATTGTTATTTTGTATATTGTTTTTGAACCAATGGCAGTTTTCACCCCGTACAGATTTTGAAGGGAAGTCTCATGCATTTCAAATGTCTCAATACCAGCGATTTCTTGGACGACACTTTTTTTCAACTGCATTGCAATACTTTTAAACCGATAGACAGAATTCTGAGATTTCAAATATACATGCAAAATAATTTCAAACTCGTGCAATATTCTATCCAAAAAGGGATTGCAATTTTCTGTACTGCCACATAGTTTTACTCAAAAACTTACCAACACCACCTCAGACTTTATTTTTGTGTTAAACTATTATGGTTCTATTATGTTCTAGGTATATTTTGTCTTGAGAGATAGGGTGTTTTTATTTTACATAAATACAAATAAATTTTTGGCATGCTGTTGATAAAGGAACACTTTTCTTTATATAACAACTGTTTAGTTTGAACTACTAAGTTTTCATCCTCATTTATTGACAATATCGACAATGTAAGAAACTGAATTTGTAAACAACTACAGACATTAGTAGAACTTGTAAACGACTCCATAGCAATTAAACATTGTATTTTCTTTTGAAGAATTTATGATATAGACCTTTCCAGTTATTCGGATATTCCTTTACGGAAATATCTAAACCCGAGATCACGAGCAAGCGTGCCCCTAACTTTAAGAAAAAAATTCCCCTACAGTAAACTTATTATCAACCCCCCCCTTCCAGTAAGAAATTCCAATTACCTCATTAATGGTATTATAATAGATAACATTGTTTTAAATTGAAAATTTATATATAAGCTGTACGAAACTATATATTTTATTCAAATATTTCAATTTTTTAAGAGAAATATATTATAAACATTTTCAAATTCTTTAAGAGGTAGTAAAAAAAGGAAGATAACCATGTCCACAAATACATTTTAAAAGGGAGTGTTTAAAATCAAATTCAATTTTGTTGATGTTATTCAAAATATTATAAAAGCTATGAAAAACAATTTTATTATTCCATTTTATTTCAATGGACATTATAGAATAATACATTTTTTCGAAGTCAATGAAAATTAATAGATTAACATAATGTACAAAAATTTTGTATATTTTGTACTGTTTCGAGATTTCGAGTTTCGAGATAAAAAAAAAGATAATTGAAAGAACATCTCTTTTTCTCCACAAAAAAACCCTCAATAAAAATTGATGATCCAACTCGCTTCTTCACCTAGTGATTCGGCACCTCTGTCATATGGTCGAGATTGAGGTAGCAATTTTTATCTGATTTTACATAAAATTAGCCGATTTTCTAGTTCACCAAGTAGCTCAATTATGAAATATGTTTAGAAATTTAAAATGGTATCGAATTTAAAAAGGTAAGAAAATAATTTATGTAAATACAATTATGCTACACACACTTGCGTGAAGAGATGAAAAACCAAGACCATTCAATAAATTTAATTACTAAGAAAAAAATTGACAAGTAAATTTCAACTAGTTTTTAATAGTTATTACATTATTGTTCAAGTTTTAATAGCTAAATTTTTAGCTTGATAATCCACTTATATATCATTTTGAGATTGAAAAACAATGAACAGAAAAAAAGGAAAAGCATAACGCATTCCATCATGTCAACGTGACACTTGACTGCCGAGTGTTTTACTACAAACTTCTACAAAACTACATTGGAAGTGATTATAAATTTAGTTGAAGCCCAACCGATAATTATAGCATAGAGTATTTCCGAACTAGTTAAATTTGTCTCAGCTATAACATTGACGTTATAATTGCTGCACAGAAGTTTATGCCCGTTAGTCACGTGATCCGTGTTCGTGTGTTGTAGCCAGCTTCCGTTTTGTATGCATTAACCCTTCTAGGAATTTAACTGGCGTAGTTCATGGAGTTACTAATGTGAATGTGTTGGTTTAATATATTTTTAATTCAGTTAATAAATCAAATACGAGTTAATAGCAGATATTAAATTTATTCATGAGTTTCGAACAATAATCTCACATAATAACAACTATGAACAGAGGTGGATATTTAATGGTTGTGTGACTGAGTTTTTAGTACGGAGATCGAAATTGATGGATTTCTGTATTAGAATGTTTAGAGGGATTTAAAATTGTTTTATGTAGTACTTTTTAATGTCCGAAAATCTACTAAAATAAACCAATACATATCAAAGCCTTTTGGTATCAAACAAAGGTATCACCGATTTGGTTGACCCTAGCTGGTTCTACAACTTTTTTTCATGAAATATTTGATTAGATCCATCTCTTATATTTTCTATCACCTCTTTCTTGACCAATTCTTATTCTCTGTCGACCCTGAATCTATTAGACTATTCAAGAGCTAGGAGTCTTTTATTTTACTTCTTGTTTTTATAAGGCGATGTGACTGAAAATATTTACTCCATTACAAAAAAAATAAATAAAATTAAAATGTTGGTGAATTAGCATTGTTTTGTACAACCATTAAATTACCTATAAAAATACGTTCACATTTTAATCCATCTAACAACATCGACCAATAACATAAATATGAAATAAAATATTTGTTACCAAAATTGCAATATTGAACCCTGTTTTGCTCATAATGTTTAACATTCGACATAGGCCTAAAGCCCATAGTTTAGAGAGCCAAGCCGTCACAGAGTAGCGATTTGTAAAATATATAGTTTTAGTAAGAATATGTATAGTTTGTTTTTTGTTTAAAGGCGAAAAACTTTTCGGTCATCATCGTCTTATAAATAAAAGAGAAAAAAAAACAACATAAAATACAGACATCTATCCCTCGAATACTCTAATAGCGTCAGGGTCGGAAGAGAACAAAAGTTGGTCAATAAAGACATGCAAGGACACATGAAAGAGACGGAATGAACCCAAGACTACAAGAAAAAAGTGTAGATTCAGCAAGGTCCTCGGCTACGCCATATATGCACTCAATATTAATGAATCTCTGAGGGCATGTAAGGTTTGTTAGTAGGGCAAGAGTAAGTATGTTTTTGCCCACAAACTTGTTTCTTTAAGTATTTGTTTAAAGGCGATTAAACATTTCGGTAATCAAAATTATAAAAAAAGAAGAAGAAAAAAGATAAAATAAAGACCTCTAGCTCTCGAATACTCTAACAGCGTCAGAGTCGGAAGAGAACAAGAGTTGGTCAAGATAACTTAGATAGAAAAGATGAAGAGGAAGGGTGTAACTCAAGATTACAAGAAATAAAGTTTTGATACAGCTAGAACCCTCGGGAAGTCCGTACTAACTATAATGAGCCCCTGAGAGATAGTTCCTAGTTTTAGTGTCATTATATATACGTAGTATAAAGAAAGTATTGCATTTTGTTAAAAAGTTGATGTCAAGTTTGTCCGGAACTATCCAATTTGCGGTTCCTTAAGTCAAAATATTGAATATTGTCTGTCTATCAAGTGTTGTCTGTGCGGTGCTCTACAGTCCAAATAAGTGAACCAATTTTGATGGCACTTTTTATGTGGGTATCTTTTGCCCGTATCCCAACGTTTTTTTTCGGTAACTGAAAAATTTGGGAGAGGCATACCATAAAGATTTTGGAATTACAGATAAAAGTGTACTAACATTTTAAAATCTGAGAGTATAATATAGTATTGGCCGTTTTTAAATATTATATTCGAAACTTGTAACAGTAAATATGGTATATCAGCAAATAGAGTATATATTTCAGTTTACTAATGGACTTCCTTAACAATTTTCACTTTATTTTTCCGAAATATGATATAATGTAAATATATTGTTTTAAAATTCATTTAGTTTGACATTATGTACACTGTTCATTTAGGTTGAACAATGAGCACTGTGGTGAATTTAACAATTGTAAACACTAAGTCCCCTTCCACATGTTAGGTACAATAACACATCACAAATAAACTTTTACAGCCTATGTTATTACAGTTCCCTGTAATTTTTTTAATTTTGTTAATATTTGTTTAGAACCCTCCGATTGTGATAACTCGGTTACTGAAATGTACATCAGGGAACTGTAATAACATATTATAAAAATGTTTTCCAAAAGGTTATTTGTGTTGTGTACCTAGATTTTGGTCGGGAACTTAGTGTTTACAATGAGATATATGGATTATTTGTATATAATATGATTATTTATAAGTAAACATTTCCACTATTAATTATGGATAAACTTTATTGAAATGACATATTTCTGTCCCTACCAGTATTGTATTTTTATTTTACTTGCATAGTATAGGAAGCATATGATACGTTTGGTAATCACAAACAAATTACTTCTGTTTTTTATTGATCGTTACTTTTCATGGGCTCAGGAAACTAAAAAGTGATTTTCGACAACCCGTCCGTCCGTTGTCGTTATCGATGTTGTCTCTACTTAAGCACCATACTGCTCATAAAAATAAAGATGGGAATATCTAATTTGATATATTGGACTACAGTGTACTAACATAGAATTATATTGAAACTTTAAAAAAATTATTTAATATTTCAAAATAGTGGTAAATTATCTCGTTCGTCGTCCAACTTATAACATTATAACCTGGATACGAATTTTCTGGTTTCAATTATACATCTAATTCTACCAACCCCAACTGTATAAGCTGTCAAATAGGGAAGTGATTAACAAAAATGTGTTTTCAAACTCTGATATTCTTTGAAAATGTGATATTAGTATAATATCGAGATCAGGTAGGATGGAGTCACAGACGTGTGGAGGATTATTGATATCCGTACCACTTCGAGGACGCTACGGCTGAAACACTGATAACGAGCCAAGAGTAGAAACGTAACTTCTACGACGCCTAACTGCATCAAGACAGTAATGATATAGAAAATTACGAGATAGGCTACAAAAAAGACGGGTATCAACTGTTTTTAACAAACAAGATCTATGAACATAATTTAACATTTCCTAGAAGGTAGAAGAGATTTTGGGCATTACATTAAAAGGTTTACATTGTTGGATTGGGCTGGGTGTGTGCCATTATGGTTTTGAAATACCTTGAGAACTAGAAAGTGGATTTAGAGATATGTTGTGTATGCACTAATTTAGCCCAAACGAGTGGTTTTGGTCAAATTTTGTATGTGGGCATATTTTGTTTACATCTTGAAGCATTTTTAAAATGGGTTTTTGAATTGTTGTTTGAAAACTTGAAATTTCTATTTCCGCAATCAAATGAGATCTAATTTTGACTCTAACGACAGAAACATATCGTATTATTTGCGATAACATAAAAAAAGGCCAGGTTGGAGTTATAGGTTAAAAATTAACATTCGTAAGAAATTGAAGATTTAAAAATCAGCTCTAATAATTTTCATCAAATTGCGGCGAAGTTAAAATATACAATCTAAATCTTTGTGTCACGAGGCAAGTAAAAAAAATACGACTTATGATTAATTTGGAAAAACCTACATGAACCCAGACCAAACTTCGGTCTGTTTTAATTTTATGGCAATTTCATCTTTAATTTTGAAATTGTTCCAATTTGTGATTCAATGGGAGTTATATTTATTACACAGTTTATTATTTGTGTTGTTCCGACTGTTTTGAGTCTATTTTTATTATTAACAGTCGACGTTGTAATGTTTTAATTTAATAATTCTTCCAAATATCAGTTAATTTAACTTATTACTATAATAATTAATCTTTTCTATTTTATTAGTCTTTAAATGATTTCTTGAAGCACTCATTCGTAAATTAAGGTAAGCCTGAAAGAGATATTTAATGTACAATCCGTAATGATTCCGCGTAGAAACTCGTCTTTATCTAATATTGGAAGCTGTAATGATTGTACGTAATTAAACGATTGCCTTGAAATTTTTTATATCTCAAATTCAGTTTAATTAATTTTTGCCTTATTTTTTTAGAAACATGAAAGAATGGTAAATTTATCAATAATACATTCCTAATTAATTTTCTGGCTAGTAGGATTAACTTTTATTTTTTAATGTTTGTTGATACATTCGCTTAACGACCTCAACGTTTGTATCGATGAATACCGACCTCAATGTTAAACAAATAGATGCTGTTGGGTGATTTATAACGTTTCTTTCAAACAACTTATTATAATATACTACCTTTATTTTTGTAACGCAAAATAAACAAATTTTTTACGAATAGTAAAACCACAGACAGTAAATATTGTTTATTGTTTGTTGTAAAACATAACTTGTGTACTACTTTTACCAAAATAAATATATAATTTATTTTTTACAAAATCATTCATTACTATTTATAAATTTAAGCAGTTGAAATCTGTTTCATAAAATGTTACAATACATATTTAACATAATTTCATACAGATTGTAATACTGTACACAAACAGATATTATGGGCATTTCAATGAAAAAATCGCGATACAAATAGTAAATCGTAAAAACAATGTAAAATCTAGATTAAAAAAAGACAGTTTGGAATTAATTAGAAACAAAAATAGTCTGAACTTCATAGAAATTAAAATTTAGTACCTTAGAGTAAAATATTAAATTTGTTTTATTATCATATTTGCAGTTTAGTATTTTATTTAATTCCATGCAATGTGATTTAACATGACCGTGAGAAAGTTTGTGTCGCAAAATTATTTTAAATGCATAAATATTTTGTATTTTTTCGATTCAATTCTTTGCAGCCTAAATGACGGATTATTTCCTTTCACTCTAGTATCAACTTGTAGTTCAACATAGAGTGCAAGACCTTGAGATTTCCGATTGTTCCAAAACGGTTCAGTCCTACTCCTGCATTAATGAACACAACCAGTTTTCGACAATGACTACGAGGGCGTTGACCTCCTTGTGTAAATTGTCAATAATTATGATGTTCACTTTTACGACAGTCTGAAATTTGACATTTTAAACATTGCTGCGCAGCTAATAATCGTCTCCAAACAAAACAGCTATTGTACCTGTAGTGTATATATTATAGGTTAATTTATAATTTCTTTTCTTTTAAAATGGTTTCTTTTCGTCAAACTTTGCCGTTTTTGGCGGTCTTCAAATGTTTCATTTTGTATTTAAATATTTTATTCTATTTGATAAAAGTTAGGCTTCTGATAATCTCACTAAAAAACTCGGTTATTAATACTCAAGTCCCTATACAATACAATCAATACCCTGTACAAGAACTGCTATTTCACAGTAAGATTCTTCTCGTGAAAATTACGATTTTAAAGATGCTTTATTTTACAGTTGAAACACGACGTACAAATTTAAACACTCTCCTTCAGAATTTGAAGCCCCTAATAATATCAAGAATTATTTTAAATTACTAAGATATATATTTTTTGTCTAAAGTACAATAAACACGTTTGTGTTTGTCTATAGATTTAATCGGTCGGTGGAAGATTGCCAGGAAGATAATTTAAATCGTTCATTTGCACAATTTGTGGTTTAGAGGAAAATACGGATATAGTTCTGAGGCACGGTTCCAAGTAAATCAAGAACCTTTAGATACAATCAGCCTTGAGTTTTATCTTACAGTTGGGTATTTTTATTTAGCTATAAAAATACTAAGGCAGTTTATCCCAGTAAATGCAGATAGAAATTAATAAAACGGGATTTAGGACAAGGGAAGTGGAAGCGCTTCTTGGGATATACATACGTTTTGAGCTTTTTAATAAGAATATTTAAATATTAACAAATTGCCTTAACACACTTTTATGCTAAGGTTAGGAAAGGTTATTCACTTTTATGATGAATTCAAAATAGTAAACAAAAATAAACACAGATTGTATTCAATATAATATAAATTTGATTTTCATATACTTTCATATAGGCCCTATGTTTTAAATATGAGACGGCGAAGTGAAGAATTTCTAAATGTTACCTGTTTTTGTCCATCGTAAGAATTCTTGCCCCAATGTAGATTTATTCTTAAGTATTGATAGGCGGTTGTGGATATGTACTATTAGTGTTTTATTGTTTTTAATTTGTAAGCGACGACCTTCAACGGAGAGACAACTTGAAGATGGGATTGCTGTTCCGACACGCGTTGTTGCATACGACAAAAACAGGTAACAAATAGAAATTCTTTATTTCTCGTATCATCTTTTAAAAATATATGAAATAAATAGTGCTAATAGACACGATTTGTTGTTTAATCTCTATTATTAAAAAAAAAAAGAAATTTTAATAGGTCTATGTCGAAATTAAGTTGCAATTGCTCGTTCTTCTCTTGCATTTAAATCCTAAATCTGTTGGTTTAGATTACAAAATTCGACGAAAAAGTAGGAAATTGCTTGAAATCAGTAACATTTTAGACATTTTTACTAACACATTTACTCAAGTCATTGTAAAAACAATGTTTACACCAAATAGATATGTTTTTCAAACAGTTGTAATATTGTTTGCTTTTCTCAGTACCTTAATGTGTAACAAAATCCATATAAATGAACAAAAAGTAAAATTGATGTTAGACAAGCTGTAATTGGTTAAATTATATTTGGATTTATTAATACATTCCATTCATTTTATTGGGAGAGCAACTAGTATTGCACTACTTATTTTTACTTAGCCTTGAATAAAAGGTCAAGATATTTGAATTATAAACGGGAGTAAGCTATTATTCAGGCAATTAGCGGCCAAGGTTTTGCGTGGGCCATGTCATAAAGTCATACATTCCGTAGGTTTAATTTTCTTGATTAAATTCCGTAACTGAAGCTACATTACATGGGGAGATGTCCAATTGCACCGGTGGTCAGGGATCAGCCCCAAACTGATGTGTCCAGTTGCACCGGAGCCCCTTTTGGGGGGTGTTCCAGTTGCACCGGCGGTCAGGTTAGGTTAGGTTAGGTTATATCATACTTTCTAAATAAAAAGTTTGTGCTCTAAAGTAATTTACTAATTTTTCTTATCATCCCTATTATTATTATTATTATTATTATTATTATTATGTGTGTACATACGCTTTAATGTTTTACGGTATACCGTTAAAGGTATAGAACTGTTTAATAGTTATGTCAAAGTTCCGTAAGTGTGAGTAAAAAAAGGTATTTCCTGGTAGATTTTAACCACCGGTGCAAGTGCAACTAGACACTTTTCGTACGGAGGAATGTTTCGACCCTTGCAAATTCCTTCGACCGTCGGTGCAACTGGATATCAGCCATTACATGACCGTTTCGTAATAAAACAAGAAAAACATATCAATTATATTGTTCAATGATAATAAAATACACCAGAAGCATCAACACAAAAGAGAACACTGTTGAATAATCAACAAAACACAGGCGTCAAATTTGTTCAGCCAAGTAAAAAACTCCTTTGGTACTAAAATACCCCCAGAATACAAAATTAACCAGGTTCCACACTACTACTGGGATATCTATGGATGGAAACATGCATCCTCTTCGACTATGAAAGCAACAAATTACATGCAGCAGAAGGGAAATAATCAGATTCGGAAGAGCAGGAAAAATCAGAAAAAAGTAAATATGACAGAAATTAGTATAAATTTGCATGTTGCCAAAGTTGTGAAAAAGGGTAGACTTTGGTCGTACGACTTTCCAGGAGAATAAATAATTCCAGAACAGCAAAGGACAAGAGAATTGAAAGTTAAAATACTTGAAAAGCAAAGTAAATTACGGATAGAAACAGTTATATCTAGGGTGGAGAATTTGGAGATAAATGGGATACTTGGACGAACAATAGGCGACATGGCGAGCTCTTTTAAATCACACACGGGAAACTTAAGCTGCGAAATGATGATGATTATTAGATAAATAGTACGAGATGTAAGAAGTGTTGAATACCCATAAAACGATGTGAAACATGTTTATTTGAAGAAGACAACGATTATAGTTATCTGTTGATTACTGTTATCTAATACAAACGTCAGTGTAAATACACTATTTGTTAACATGAAGACTCACTTGTATCTGCACGTTTTGAAGATTCAAATTAAAATACTGGTCGTGCCACTGGTTGTTTTAATGGAAGATCTTGTCTAATTTAAGCAATGTACATTTATTTTGGTAAAAATCGTATGAAAAAAAAAACAAAGTAACATATTTCAATAAATCACCTACGATTTTCATGTCTTTCAAATCTGAAAGAGACAGATAAATAATAACGTCTAATGTAATGTGTTATTGGTAAAATAAACAATGAATCACTTAAACATTGTCTGGCCAGTAAACTTGCTAAAGTTATTTTCTAAAACAAAAGGTTTTTACCAAGTTTGATGAAACTTGCAAAATAATTGTTTCAGCTTGAACTAAATTTATCGTTTTATTAAAACGGTTTATGTGGAATGATTGTTTATTATATAGGCAGACAGCTACAAAAAGTTATCTCGCTAATAAACAATAAATAGACTAGTTGGTCTTTTACACATTTTTTTAGTTTATAACAGCTGTTAATATATCGTCAGCTATTTAATACTTTTTAGTTTAACAACACTCAAGTTTCAATTGAATTACGCTTACATATAGAATCGAATTTATTTTACTGGACGATAGTCGGTTAATCAAAATTATATTACAGGCTAGCAAATGTTCTAGATTAGAAGGAATTACTGTAAAATCGTTTCAAGTTGCCGCCTTTTTGACGATATTTTAAATTATATTAAAGGAATAGTGAAACCTAGTTTATCATTACAGTTTCGCGTCTAAATTGAGAACATATTTAAAAAATATTATATAACTAAGAGCGTATTTAAAATTGATTATATCAATTTATTAATATACGTAAAAAATCTAATGACCGCCGACAAGGTACTTTCCCAGCCCAATAATACATTATGATACAAGAAGATCATCTAAATGTAATGCTAAAAAGTGTTTTTTAGGCGTTTTGTAGAAAATGTTAAATTGTTTAATAAATGAAGAGGTCTTACCCAGTATGTGTAAACTGTTGTTACACATGTTTTTCGAAACTCGTAATTGTGTATATTACTAGTTTCTTGGCATCGACTAGGCTCTAAACAAATTTAATTTTATTAACTGTATTTTTGTGGTCACTATCGTGATGACAACAACGAAGCCGGACGGACGCCATGTTGAAAACAACCTTTCTGTTTATTGATACCATGCAACGTGAAGATGAGTAAAACAATCAGAGATCTAAATATTTTAAATAACTCTATACAGTACTTTGTATACTGGGTAGGCCTAAGTAAAAAAGATTGGTTAAGATAAAATTGTTACCAAATTCCTTCACTGGGTAGCATCGTGAACATTTCGTAGTTTCAGGAGTTGATGTGTCCATGGGATGCTCGTCAGGATTGAGTTTGGAGTTTCCCGATTGTTGGCGAATAGATAATACGAAGCCAGAAATGAAGGATCGCTATTTCCGCACGACAAACAAGATGACTGCCTTTTCTACTCCAATCATTAATTGTCTTTTACCAATGACTACATAAATACTATAAGACACGACATAGGATAGGGAAATAGTCTCAGCTTTACGGGTGCTGTTCGTCACAAGTTTGACACACAGCTATCAGAAAGCGCTAGCAGCAGGTGCTTGACTGTACGCATCCCACTTGGTTGAGACTGTACAACTGTTGACACAGCATAGTGTTGTCAGTTCGTGCGCTGAGATAAGTGATTCTCGAACTTCCCTCGCATCTCTGGTCCCATATGTGGCATCAGTGCGCAACTGAAACATTGTTTGACCGTAGAGCCACCTAGCGCCAGTCACATCAACTTCAGATTCTCTGAATCTCACACTATTGGGAAGAGCGGATTTCTCCCTTTGTCTTTTGAAGATTTTCCACCTATCCTGCGAAATTAAAAAGCGACAGCTCCACACCCTAGCGGGTATTGGTCAACTCAAGAATAAGCGTAGAATATTTAACATGGCCATGTCGTGTCTTATAGTATTTATGTAGTCATTGCTTTTACCTCGTAAATTTGTAACGTCCATGGAAAAAAACAGTGAGTTGTGGCGTCTGGTTTCCCAGGGGGACAGTAACATCACTTGACCCTAAATACGGTAGAGTAGGGTTTACATTAACCTCACTATAAATTGTAGATATGTAATAAGTTACCTAAATATTAATCATCAAAGCTAAATTACCAAATCTAGTTCTCCGTGTGTTGGTTGGTTAGACATTGTTATTCGGGTCAATAATTAAATATAGTGTTTCACGGACCACTGCCAAACTGCCAATGAGGCCGGTTTAATAGACTTAGCTCTGCCATTACATCTAAATCCATGAGCCCATACTTTTCCTAACAAATGGAATGGTATGTTGATGATTTCAATTATTTAAATACTTTAAACAGAGTTTTCTAAATAAAATGTAAAAAATTAATGAAGTTTTACTTTAATTTTTTATTGCAATTTTTTTTTTTATACTGCGTTAAATTTTTTAAACGACATAAAATTTATTAAAACTCAACATAAAATAACCGCAATCTCGCAAAAAACCTTACCGGACTATTTAAATAAGGTAGTTTAAGGATTGAATATGTGTAATAAATCATGGAGTGAAAAGTTTTCACAATCTGAGCCATGTCCAAGGTTACTCAGCAATAGTAGGTTGATTACAATTATGTAACCTAAACTTGCCGCAAGCAAATAATTATACGATTCTTTGAATATTGAACAGTTTTAAGAAGAGTGTGAAGATTTTTCAAGCTGTTTTCCTGGTTACTACATATTTAAAAACTAATATCCAAAGGTTATTTTATATTCGTATATAAATAGTTACTTTGTAGCTATACGCTTACATGTAGGATGAATAATTATTCTGTTTTGTTTTTTTGGATCTGTTTGTGTATTCGATCATGATTTCAACATCTACAGATCGATAAGTTGTACCGAAAGACCTATTATAGATTAATAAAGGATCTAAAATTAAGAAAATTCCCAAAGTGGCGACACACTTTGAAATTATCCAACTTTTATAGAATCATTTTCAACGAGTAAAATCCAGACTTCGTTCCAAATTTAAATGAAATCCAACTGAAACTTCATAATATAGAATATCAGTTATTATTTTTTTTATGTCAATTTTGGGAATACACTGTTGGGAATGTCATTATTTCAATATAGTACCAAAAACACACATTTAGACATCATGTTCTCGATTAACGTTTGTAAAATTTAAAATGGCGACAGTTTAAAATTGTAAACAAAATCATTAGTTCACTATCTGAAATAAACATTAGTTCACTATCTTATTAAAAAAAAAGATTTTTATTTTTGAGAGCTAAATAAACTCGATAATACATTACATCGTATTCCGTATTCAAATATTTTTTGTTACCGTTTTAACATCAAATAATTATCTCTCCGTCTTCAAATGTTTAAGGTATCAAATAGCCTATGTTATTAAACCTATCTGATTGATTAAACTGATAATTCCATTTAAGGTTCCACAATGGCGGACGATACAATAACGTTATTGCATAGAAGAATTTCAAAACTTTTGCTAAGGTTACCCACCTTTCTAAAGGTTTGCTACACCCGTACTCACCATAAGTAAGCCCCTGAGGGAAATTAAGCTTTAATAACGAGATACATTTTTATTTTGCCAATTTTTCCTGAAATGCAATACTTTTATTGCAATTTTGAACACGGGTTTGGATTTATTTTCACAATCCGCTAAAATTTTAATGAAATCGGTAAAGTTGATGCTGAGAAATTACATTTTTACAACCCATTTACCTCAAGGCTGCTTTTTTTTTTTTTTTTTTTTTTTTTTTTACTAAAAACTCACGCACCGACATTTTGTAGAGATGGCGGTCAAAATAGGTTTGGATCCTTAGACGATATAATTCAGAAAAATTTGATCAAAATAATTGCAGTTGGTTTTGAGAAAATCACATTTTTTGATTTTTACGCCAGCTATCCTCAGATTTTGAGCTATCGAAAAACTGAAACAAATACCCGAATATGGCCAAATTATGGCCACATGCCAAAATCGATTAAAATCTGTCCACGCATTTGGGCTCTAGAGTACGTAATTAAAACAACACTCTTTGAACTCAAGTGGACTCAAAAAGAGGACATATATCGATATTTTAACTCATCACATAACTTTGTCTAAAATACATATTTATAAAAATACAGTGGAATTATTTATAATTGAGTCTTTATCAGAACAAAATTCTATTTCGGTTCCGGCGTAAGCAAAAAAACAAAATAAAATAAAATAAAATTGATAGATTTAAGTAATTAATTATTACAAATAAAACGGTACTTCAAACTAGGTTTCATGCAGTTGGTCCTATGAAAAATGGCGGCGTATTACGTGAAACTGACGCTACTAGCTTCATTCACTAATCGAGTTTTCATTATTGTTTTTCATGTTAAGTGACCGTACTAATTAGATTCAACATTTTTATGGTTTCTTAAAACTCTATTAAACACCCCCCCCTCACACACCTCTAACAAATCGATCTCACTGTAGGGCACAAACTGTAATAGGGTTTTGTAGGCAGAAACTAGATAGGTAACTATTGTTCACTGTTTAGCTGCCTTTCTTTGTAATAATACTAAGTTCAAGAAAATTATAAAGGGGGGTGGGCAGATATATTTATAAGTTGTTGTTGCTGCCATTTTAGGTAAAGACTAAAATGTGCGGTGCATACAGACATACTTTAGCTAGGCGCCAAACGACAGACAGATAGACAGACAGGTAACCAACGGCAGACTTTCCTCGATTTGCGCGGGTGTTAAGAGATTGTTATTTCCTTTAAATTATTTGTCACTCGATATGAGTTACAATATATGGATACGGAGTTGTCTCAAAACCATTTTTTTTGAGATATTAGGCCTATTTCGTTTCACTAAAGCTCGTAATTTTATATTTACGTGTTCAAAATATAATGGGAATTTTGTGAAAACTAGTATAATAAAATTATACGATACTGACTTGGCGGTGAAAATCTTGATCACAGTTAGGCGTTATTTGTAGTGACTTTACATCGAAGCTTTTCCCATAAATATCAGATTACTCCAGTAATCGTGTACGTACTTTGGTTTGTTATATAATACAAGGTAATAAGTCATGTCGCCTAGATATAAACGGAAGTTCTAGGAAGGAATACGCCTTGTTTATTTACATACAATAACATATTTAGTGTTAAATATATGTTATACCGTGTTACCTTATCTTGTTTGTTGGAATGCATAACACGGTATGACAATCTACACTATAGTTGCCAACAAAATGAACATAATGCGTCCTTAACGTATTACTAGCTAGACTTTGAACAACGTTGTTTGCTAGTTTATGATTTTTCCAGGGATTTTTAGGTTAGGGCATGTTAGGTTAGGTTAGGTTAGGTCATGTTAGGTTAGGTTAGGTTGACGGTATGACAGTCTACATATAGCTGCCAACAAAATGGTATAATGCGTCCTTAATATTTTACCAACTTTCAACAAATTTATTTGTTAGTTTAAGACATTTCCGGGGAATTTTAGGTCAGTTTAGGTTAGGTTAGGTTGGCGGTATGACAGTTTACAGTATACTTGGCAACATAATGGACATAATGCGCCCTTAAAATATTACTAGATATAGAACAACGTTGTTTGCTAGTTTATGACACTTCCAGCGAGTTATAGGTTAGGACAGGTAAGGTTAGGTGAGGTTAGGTTAAATTAAGCTAAGTTAAGTCACATTAGGTTAGATCGACGCTATGACAATCTACAATATAGTTGCCAACAAAATGGACATAATGCGTCCTTAACGTATTACTAGCTAGACTTTGAACAACGTTGTTTGTTAGTTTATGACTTTTCCAGGGATTTTTAGGTTAGGTCATGTTAGGTTATGTTAGATTGACGGTATGACATATACCTGTCAAGAAACTGGTATAATGCGTCCTCATTTACTAACCTTCAACAAATTTTTTTGTTAGTTTAAGACATTTCCAGGGAGTTTTAGGTCAGTTTAGGTTGGGTTAGGTTGGCGGTATGACGATCTACAGTATACTTGGCAACATAATGGACATAATGTGTCCCTAAAATATTACTAGATTTAGAACAACGTTGTTTGTTAGTTTATGACACTTCCAGCGAGTTATAGGTTAGGACAGGTAAGGTTAGGTGAGGTTAGGTTAGGTAAGGTTAGGTTAAGTTACATTAGGTTAGATCGACGCTATGACAATCTTCAATATAGGTGCCAACAAAATGGACATAATGTGTTTTTATTATTTTACTAGACTTTAAACAACATTATTAGCTAGTATATGACATTTCCAGGGAGTTTTAGGTTTTGAGTGGCGCATTGTATTTCTAGCACATGACTTGGGTTCGTGCAAGAGAACTATGTTGAATGGCAGGTTGTATTACTAGGGCATGCCTTAGAATTCTGCAAGACCTATTTTGAGTGGCGCATTGTATTTCTAGCCCATGCCTTGGAATCGTGTAAGAATTGTATTGAATGGCGTGTTGTATTACTAGGGCATGCCTTAGAATTCTGCAAGACCTATTTTGAGTGGCGCATTGTATTTCTAGCCCATGCCTTGGAATCGTGCAGGAACTGTTTTGAATGGTGTGTTGTATTACTAGGGCATGCCTTAGAATTCTGCAAGAACTATTTTAAGTGGCGCTTTTTAACACGCCACTTTTTTTATAATTAAAACTAAAAAACTTTGCACATACGACGAAAGTAATAAGCTTGTTTTGTAATTATGGGCCTTATAGTTAACACGACATCCGACCAATGACAACAAACATACATACAAACAGACAGATCAAAACTTTATTTTCTTGAGATTATTATAAACTAAAACGTAAATTCCATTAAAACAGGACATAAATCTATTTTTGCAAACGCATTACCGAAACATGTCTTGTC
Source organism: Aphrophora alni (assembly GCA_963513935.1). Classification (NCBI taxonomy): domain Eukaryota; kingdom Metazoa; phylum Arthropoda; class Insecta; order Hemiptera; family Aphrophoridae; genus Aphrophora; species Aphrophora alni. Next base: position 128,776,357 of record OY740768.1, on the reverse strand, counting down.
TATTAGTTAATGAGGAATAATTAAAACACAGTTAAGATTTCATATATTATGTTGTCTACGTAACATGTTTATTTGCGATATTGACATAGTCTTCACTCATAAGTTGATAATTGATTTTGAATGCTATTACCAGTTTCTCATGTTGTTACCATAATAGTTAACATCGGTTGAGGAAAAACGTGATCTTTGTCAGGTGACAGATGACAAGCAGGTGGACAGATTTATTAAAGTCCTAAACCTTACAAGGTGCAGTTGTTTCTTGATAAAGCCTTTAAACATTATCAAAAATGAAGATAAGGTCTCATTATTAAAATTGACGGACAATCGTGAAAGAGTGTAATCATTGCGTGCAAGTATCTGAGCGTAAAAAGTTTACGTTTTGCTCTTTAAAAAGGTTGGACAAACTATTTTCGTTGAATCTATTGTGTTCCTGTTGTATAAAGGTCATCCACCCTTTCATCATCGTCTTATAACCAATAGAATAGAACTTCAAATAATTACCCTTAGTTTTTGAATACTCTCAGGGGCTCCCGAGAAAAGCTAGCTGGATCTTCATCTTTTTTAGCCGGTCTTTCTTGATCAACTCTACTTTCCAACCTTGCTATTAGAGTATTCGAGGGCTAGGGGTCTTTATTTTGTGTCCTTTTGCTCTTCTTTTTATTTGACGATGATGACTGAGATGGTTTCGTCTTTAATCTAAAATAATTAAAAACAATAATTGGATATCGGTACTCTATTTGCGGCAGGGTCGAAAAAGAACAAGAGTTGGTTCACAGTGATCTGATAGGGAATATATAAAAAAAAAAAAAATCTAACCGAAGACTACTACAAAAATCATTTTAGATCCAGCTCCGATTCCTCAGAATTGCCACGTCCATTGTTACTATAATGAGAACTTTAGGTGTGTGTTCGTAGAACTTATTGTGAGTTAAGTTTTATTCAAATTTATTATGCATACTCGGACTACAACAAATTAGTTGATCAGAGAAGACAGATATTGCGAAAATAATGCGATAGATCAAAAATTGATTTTGACTTTTGTGTGGAAATATCAGTTTTGAAATACTTTGATCATCTGAAAAGTAGTTTCGAATAAATTAGGTGAATTTTCTGATGCGTGTAGTCCAGTACAGGCTAAATGAGTTAATTTCCATTAAATTTGTTATGTTGGTAATTTTGATGATCTTTTTACTATTTTACTTTTATAACAAAAAATTTGGAAATAACTGCCAACAGTCAAAATTTATATTTTTTCAAAGAAGATTCTACCGATGTTGATAATATTTTGCTAGGGACCTCTAATGACCCAAACAAAACGAAGTGCTCGCCATCTGACAAACTCACGAGAGTTCAACGTAATTTTTGTAAAATGTAATAATTAAACCCAAATTAACGATGCGAAAGTAAATGATATTTCGCTTCTGAGAAATGTTGAAAATAGCAAAATGAATCCTGACTGGTCTTCATAGATTCGCATTGGTATTAGGAAAGATTTTTCTATACAGTTTGATCTCGATTGGAGTTTGGGTTTTTAAATCGAAGATAAAAAACGTTCTTGCGATGTTTGTAAACCGTTCAGAGTGTAGGATTTATTTAACTCCAACACTCTTATCGTTGCGTCAATGAAGAATGCTTCTAATATTGGCACACGGTTATTTAAGTTTCAAGTTATCGACTTGGTCATTAACTTGAGTCGAGCAATGGAATTTGAAACAAAATACTTTGGCGCGACATTTCTAGCAATCAGCCAAGACTCCAAGACCGTGTAAAGGCAACATGAAACGTGCTCAAGTTCTAAACAATACGGCTTTATAAGCGTCTTGTAAAATTGTTAATAACGAGACATATTTAGTGCTAAAATAGGTCAAACCTATTGTGTATTACAATAGCGATGAATTCGTACAACTCAGGGTTTTGCAGGTAAGAGTGGCGTGACAAAACTTCTGCCCGATATTAAAGCTTCATGTTATATTGTCATACAAGTACAGACTAGCAAAATCATATTAAATTAAAATTTAAAAGGGCAACTGTTTCCTAGCCTCGTATATTAAAAAAAAAAAATGTAACGGACATCAATATAAAATCTTCATCATTTTTAAGTTGTGGTGAAAATTTAATGGGCTAAAAAAAATATACATTAATGAAACGTTATATATAATACAGATATATAAATGTGATATAACAGATCCCTCAAAGTTCTCAACAAAACATTAAAATTGAGAAAATTTCATACTGATATTGATGTTCTTGTTTTATAATTTAAATATTTAATATCACAGGTTAGTTTCAACGTGTACTGATTATGTACAAATTTTCACACAATTTTTGACTTTCACAATTCGTCTCATTATTAACGTTTAAAATATATGTACATATAAAAATCCAATATGAACGATCTGTGTAATCCTGTTCTAAGATGCTAAAGTTTGTATTTTCAAACTGCCATTTCAGTCCTTCCTAAACATTTCCCCTTCTGATACGTTAATCAAATGAAGTATAGGTAACTAATATAAAATAGATACTAGTATATTAGATCTTCCGAACGTCGAAATACCTTATGAAATTGATTAGTATTATAATGACGTACAAGAGCTCTCCAATTTATTGATTTCCGCTCAAAGGTTCGTATTAAAATCGTGTTAGATGATATCCCACCACGTATAAATTGTACGAAGCAATCATTATTATAGAAGTAAACCCATTGTTTAAGTTTTGTCTAATCAATTGGCCTGCGCCTAAATTAAATCGCACGTTTAAATTTCGCTACAAATTACAAGATATTTGATTTTTTAAGACAAATTACAATATAAATATCATATAATGTTATACTGTTTTAAATAACCATTATTATAGTAAGACAAAACAGTATGTGTTTCATAATTAGACGCCAGATCACCAATCAAAGAAAATGAATAGTCAAATACACAAATTTTCCCTACTAATACTTTATTTTCAACAAGACCACAGGTCGTTTAGATACACAAGCTATGCGCAACTGAAGTATAACGGATAGGCTAAACCCTCAGGCAAACAGCAGTAATGAGGCAATTAAACACAGTCTCCAATGCCTACACAATATTTATAGAATGAAATACAATTTCAGTCAATGTCATTACAATATATACACTTCCTTCAAAAATTATGAAAATTATTCGAGAAGTATGGAAATGCTTTGATTATTTTTGAACAATAACAAAAGAGAAATAACAAATAGGGTTACACTTATTGGTAAATCGGCACGAATTTTGGATTTAAATAAATTACATTTTACAATCTAGAAAGTAAATCTGTCATAGAGGTAAATTTTTCAATGAGTTCATATATTTTTTTAGTACGAGAATTCATAAAAAAACATAAATAAGATGAAATCTTAACGATTTAAAAAAATATATGCACAACGGTTTATAAAAAGTGTTTATAAACTTTTAAACTAATTAAAAAATATATGAGTTTCAGTAATATAATCAAAATAGGCTTTGTATTGAAAAAATAAATAAATAAAAAAAGAAAAAAATAAGAAATGAAAAAAAGAAAAATCGTTCTTGAACAATCAGCTTAAAAAAATGTATTAGTGCAGTTGAAGAATTTTTGTTACTTTCCGAAGAAAAAAATGTACATATTATAACTGGTTACAATCTTGTTGAGCACTGTGGTGAAATTCATAATAATGATTCGAATTTGCCCCTAACCACAATCACTGGAAACTTAAAATAAAACACAATTAATTATCTGATTAATTGTTCTTTATTAAGGGCATTTAGTGGAAAGAATTAATAAAAACAATTAATCTGATAATTGTGTTTTATTTTAAGTTTCCAGTGATTGTGGTTAGGGGCAAATTCTAATCATTTTATTATAACTATTCCTAGATCATTTTAGTCCCGATATTGAAAAAAAAGTTACCTTATGATTTTAGTGTTATTTTATTCTTTACGGTGGTTCAATTAGAACCTTTGTTTTAGTTGTAGATTTATCATTCTTTAATTTCAACAAATTCTGACAATTTCTACATTATACATTATATTATTTAAAAACTACGTAGAATAATACGAGCTTAAAATGTGATTTAACGTAGAAAAACGTAATAAAAACAATAGTCTACGTGGGTATATTTATAAATTTTGACATATGATCGCTTGGTGGCTACGTTTCCGATGAGGGAAATTGGGTTGAAAATAATACGTTTCTTTGACCAGTAGGTGTATCTTATTTATTTTTTCTTAGCTTTAAATCATTCAAAAGTAATGAAAACTTTTTCATAGTTTTATAAATCTTATAAACAAAACGGTGTTCTTAATACATCATATAGTCAACTGTAATGAGCTACACTTGTGGAAACTTCAATAAGCAAATTAAGTAAATACAACGTCCCATAAAAAAAACAAACTTTATTTGAGCAACACAAATACAAGACAACGTTTAAATGAATAAGTCATCATCCTCAGCTGCTAAATGCACACAATCCCTATGGCCCACTGTCAGTAGAGTTTGTGTCTATATAGCATGATGAAACGCCGTCTTGTTTGTGTTGCACAAATAAATTGATTTTTTGTAGAAAATTGTGTTTTAATTCATTTAGTTAAAGTATATAGTTTCCAAATTTTGTTATTAAAGTTTGTGAAAATTAGGAAAATATAATACCACCAGAATGAAAATTTATATTTTTAAATGGGTTGAACAATTTTTATAGTTCAAGTTATTGCAAATAAACTTGTATAATACCAACCATCTTTTGTTGAAACAGAACAACTGTTTCAGAAGTTATAGTGCTAATAGATGAATATATATATATATATATATATATATATATATATATATATATATATATATATATATATATATTATATAATGAACGACCCTACAACCTAGTTACGAGCGGTGGTTATTTCGTGGTTTTGGAAAGTTAGATTTAACAAAAAAGAAAATTTTAGAAATATTTCAATATAAATTTCTCTTTATGAGACCCACTGTTACAATTTTGATGTGTATTGCAATTAAGAATTATAAATCCAATTATAAGAACTTGTATATATTAATCTTATCTATATATTTTTTTCAGTTTGGAAAAAGAATATTATAACAGTCATTTAGTAATGGACGAAATTTTGTATTCAGGCTAGATGCTATCGATTCTGAATAATGATCCACTTATACACTTTCTTCTCACATTCATGGCTTCCCAAGTATTCACGACTACAGTGATACTTGTGCAATGTTTTCCTTCATACTTTAATGTAACAAAGCAAATATAAAACGTGTAATCTTATCTTTCTAAAATAGGTGAAAGAGATTAAAGTAGGTATGCTTGTGGAAACTCACGTAGTTGTGGAGCACGTTTCAAATTCATTTAAAAATAATCTTTAAATTGTTAAAAACGTATTTTTTAAGTATTTTATTTGAAATAAGTAAAGAACCGATGCCTAAAGCAGTCCTGAGCTGACTAAATACAAACGTGATCAGAAAATACACAAGACACGACTATAAATCACAAAGAATGGGTGATGACAAGGTTGTTTAGGTATGGGTTCCTAAGAAGTAGATTTAGGACTAGGTTAATTTCTTAGGTTATTAGTTTTAGTTTTGGTTTTCAACTAAAACTAAGCCTAGACTACTAAGTTATTTTAGTGATTTCCACTATTTTCATGTTCTTGGTTATTCACTTGATGATGGCTGTTGATTTATACTTCCAAAACGTAGTATAACAGTTTCTATATATAAATGACGTCAAATGTTTGATTAAACCATATTATTAACCCTATTAATCGTACAAACATAGAGAAACAAGATCTACTCACTTTCAGTGGCGTTATTGTTACATTTACAATATTTAGTTCAATTTTCAATTTCAAACTATAGGGAAAGAATTAAGATAAAAAGGGGTGAGGATAGATTGTTACATAGAGATATTCTAGATGTTGCGTCAAGGATTTCACTTATCTCTTTCGGCCTCTTCTAACTCTGAGAAAATGTTTTGAATGGAACATATCAAATGTAAATATTTTAAGAGATGCTTGTCATGGAGGGACTAGGTCTTCTTTGGATGTGAACCATTTTTATTTTATAAGTCTGAAATAAAGTATAAGAAAGTGTTTCCTCCAAGCATTGTTGACTAATTTCTAAACTCAAGAATGTGACCAATGAAAATATACCATAATTGGTTGCCATTTTGGTACTAGGTACTCTGAGAGATACACAGTTATTCCCAGAAACATATTAGAGTTTACATGAAGACATTAGTCACGAAACGTGATTAATAGCATTTACATTTCTAATTTAGGTTTACAGATAAAGACTAAAATCAATGTTTCTAATATTACATTTAATACACTTAAATTGAGTTTGTCTTGTTTCTTGAATTTAATGAAACCAAAAGTTTAAACCACTTAATTATTATACCGGGTGTCTCACCTAAAGTGAACCAATAGTTCACTTTTTGACTATATATCCTACTTCTACTAGTGCTCTCCCTTTATTTTTAAGTGTATTAAATTTTTTGGGGTGTATTCAATTTTTCAATTTATTTTCTACAACTTGAAAAGTTCTTACGCAACACAAATAATTTATGGATGGAAAATGTAATTTTAAGACTTTTTGTTTGTTGTATTTTTTGTCATAAACGTTTAGCCGTAAAGCCGCCCTTTTACGTCATTTTGACTTTCATTGGCGTAGTGTTTTTGTCACTCAATATTCATTTTTAATTAAACTTTGTCCTGAAATCTAGTTTTTAAGCCTAAATCATTATAAAGAAACTCAATTGTATGTGTTTTGTTTTTCATTTTCGATTTTCTTAATTTGTGTATTCTGGAGAACTCCAGTAAAAAGTTATAAACGATAAAAGAGACATAGAAACGTGTTTTCTAGTTACTTTACTATTACTAAAATTTCTAAAAATCATTACATAAAACAGGATACGTTTATTTCTAACTAGATTTTAAGACAAAATGAATATTGAGTGATCAAACCACTACGAGATTGAAAGTCAAATGGCTATAGCGGCTAATCGCTTTGATATGTAGAAAGAAAAAAAAAGAGAAAAAAACTAATAAAGATTCTTAAATTACAATTTCTATCTAAAATCATCATAAGAAATTTTCAAGTTGGAGAATTAATATTTTTGAATAAATTTTTTATAACGTCACGTAAAAGTAACTAGAGTCACCTCATTAGACGTATGCTGTCTGATATATAGTTAAAAAGTTAGCAATTGGCTCACTTGCCGGTAGACTTTAAATCGCACACACATAGACACTAAAAGCATTGGAAAATAAACAAAACTCGTTCGTCATGAAAGTTTGCTTGTTTTTTACCTGGGAAAAATAGTATTATCATAACCGTTAGCCGACTATAAGTTTTTTTTTTTTAATTTTTGGATTTATGGGAAGTACTTATAAAATTTATGTTTAAAATAATATAATAATAAAAACACCTTGGTATATTTAAAAAAAAACAAAAAAAAACACACACACATAAATTTTAATCAATAATGGTTTACTAGTTTGGGATGTAGTTAATACGCAGGCGACAGGCCGACAGACTTTCTATAAATACTGTAGGGAGAAATTAAATTATCTACTAAACTGACTTTGTTGGTCTTAAACTTATCGGATAATGATAGATCATGTTATTGATATAGTTTAAGTAGAGATTTGCGTAAAACCTAATACACGACGTTTCGAATGTATAAATCACCTCCGTTATCAAGTGATATAACTAGATCACGAGAAAAGTCAAATAAGACAACATATCCTAGCGTTATGTTGGAAACCAAAACTAAAATTAGTAATATAAGAAAGGAACTCAAAACACTACGCCTAACCATTCAAAATAACTAACCTTAAATACAAACGTGTTGAAGAAAACCTGGTTCAAAACACACATAGGTACAGCGATATAGATATTTATTTGAAATTGTGATGTTTTTTATAAACGATGATTGAATTGTAAATACTTTACATTTTTTTCACTTATGTCATGTTGTTTCTTCTTGTAGTATAAATATCACTCTTTGTGGCCCCAATGAAGATGTTACAATCTAAAATACCACAACTGCTTATTAAAGGCAAATCTTCTAAAGATCGAGAACAATATTTACTAGCTTATGTGGACGACATTTGTAGATATTAAAGCAAAACACGTTATTACTACAATATTTATAAACATATATATAACACACCAATTATTAAACCAATTTCATTGTGTTAGCCCACGAATTAGTGATAATTTAATTTTGGGTTACATTACGTAATCCAAACTTTTTTCCAACTATCTCTTACATTATTCCCAATGCTATTCTAATATTCATTAGGGTAATAAAAATAGAATAAACACATGCAAAACTCAAAATACATATCACTTCGGGCGGAGATCGTAAATAGTTCAAACATAAACGATTATAGCCAATTGGTGTTTCTAGCGACGTGCTCGTGAGTCGACACTGGAGTTATTTTTGTTGTCTTTTTTCTTATCTTCAGTCCATGGGGATGGACTTTGTGGTGTCCAACATCATATTTAATTAGAAGGTGGGTTGATTTCTAATAAATACCAAGAATATTAAATGTACAGAGCAAGGAATTACGATTCTATGTATTTATTAAATGATAAAATATCCTTCCAGTCATGTACGATGTTCGCTATTTTAATTTAAGCACAAAGTTCATCCGTATCAACTGGAGATAGGAAACATAATAAAACAACCAACGTTTAAAAATGCACGTCGCTAAAAATGCGTCTTAAATCGTCTACAATCGTTTATGTTTGGACTACATGACCTCCGCAAGGACTGATACGTGTTTTGAGTTTTGTATGTGTGATGTGTGTTTTTACAACCCAGATATAGCGATAATCCACAATTTCAGTAGGAATAAGGTGAAAAAGATGAAAATAAATAGAGAAAAAGAGCTGATGTGAAATACTGTATCGAAATTATTAAACCAAATCGTTCACCTTGGCTTACACAAAGTCTATATTTAATATATTTTAAAAATTACTCTAATTTACAGTTGTATTTTTATAACTCTTCAATTATAATTAAGCCTATCATTTGGAAATAATGATAATTTCAAATTTGTGCTTAAAAAAATAATAGTTTAGATACTTATGGGCAAATATTTGCCCATTACATCAGTATACTTTTACATTTCGATTAGGAAGTAATAAGATTGCAGACACCTATAAAGATCAGTGCCAATGTAATACTGTGTGACTTTAATGAAGTGATCCTTAGGGGCTTACTATCTTTCCTATCAGGTATCTTTTCACCAACTCGTGTTCTTTTCCGACCCTGACGCTATTAGAGTGTTCGAGGGTTAAGGGAATTTTTGTTATTTTCTTCCTTTGGTTATAATACGATGATGAGTGAGAGGTTTTTTGCCTTTATACAACAAGAAAAAATGCTTTTAGACAAAAAAAAGAGGTAAAAGTTAAAAACGGTGTTGTTAATTTCTACATGTCACTTCAAAACATACTTAAGCAGTTGATATACTGTTAATTTATCAAACAAATAGAGTTTTATTTAAGAATTAATATTAACATTCATTTACAAATCATTTAAATTGTACACTCAGATTTGATTTTGTAAGGGAGTTCATTCATCTTTGAACACCAAGTTCGGTGCTGGTTCATTAGTCTCGTAGCGCATCAGTAAACGATGATTACGAAAACATCCAAAACAGATGTAGGAGGAAGCCGTCGTCCATACATTACTAGCCTTCCATTGTAAGCCATGTAGTTGTTTTGATGACTCTGGCCTAGACATGAGTTTCTTCTTATTTTACTAGTTTAATTAATTTCTAAGCTAGTTCTAGCCTACTAAATATGTTGACATTTTTATGTTGTAAGTTTTCGTATATTATGTTTTATATATACAATGATCCGATAATTATTTAAAAAATAAAGGAAGATGTTTATATACAGCTAAAGTGACTTTTACATATTAAATACATTAGGGTTTTGACTTGTTATGTATTAATTAGTTATTTTATAATGAATAACATTCTTGTGACATTTATGTTCGTCTTCATTTATTCTACATTTGATGTGTTGTAGATTTATTCCGTTATTAAAATTCTATATTTACTCTTACATACTGTGTGGTAACAGATACATTCATGATAACCGGATTTAATCCAAAACGTGTCGATTGAAGATGATAGGAAGATTAAATTACAACTGGCAGAATATTGTACTTAATGTAATTACTAAGATCAGGCAAAAAAAAAAAAAAACTAAATAGAACCCAATTATGTATAACAACTGTAAACAAGGGTCTCATATGTACATGCAGTCAAGGAATTACATTAATTTACAAATTCAATCTCTACTTACATACGAGGGCTATATATATAACCCTCTATATTAAAAAACAAAAAAAGTACTTTACATAAATAAAACTATAAAATCTGTGAAGACAGCTACAACCGCTTTACAAACATGTCTGCAACAATATTTTTAGTCTCTTGTAAAAATCATTGTTTATCAAAGTTGGTAAAAATCGATGAAAAGTTGAAAATCTATAAAAATTGGGAAAAACTAAGACAAAAACAAAGTTTTAATTCCGGGTTGTTTTTATATCGCACTTGTCCAGGATATTAATGTGTGTAATACATTTGTTTAAAATAGGACCACTAGAGACGCTACATTAGTAGTACAAAACACGTGTTAGTAGGTCGCCTAGTTTCATAAATAGGCTAAATAAGAATTCCAGAGGGACCATCTGCGGTGGACATATCATAGTGCTCCGCCTATATCTCGTAATAAAAAAGACCACAATACTTATATTTCCAATATGGAAATTGGGTAACTATACGTAAAAAAAAAAATTTAATTTATAACTTAGTGTCAGATGTTTAAAAAATTACATAATTATGATTAATGTGTATATGAGAGTCTGTTCGAAAATATCCAGCTATTTTTAAATTCACGAGAACGATTTGTGCAGTCTTGATGTAACTTGATGGCCAATAATTACAGGTGACCTTAATTCTGCATGCGGACTATCGTTAACTTGATCAGTGGATCTTCCTCGGATTTAGACTGAATCAAACGAGGAACGTCTGTTGAAATTACGAAGGCCTCAAGAATCATTCGATTCAATGTTTAAACTCAAGATAAATTTGTGATACAGATGCTTCAAAATTGGTCCGAAATCTGATGAATGCATTCACAATGGGGAATTCCTTTAACAAGCACCACTTCTGAGATTGTTGATCATGTGCGCGGTCGGGATTCAAAAAACGACTGTCTAAAGTTTTTCTTGCAAGAATGGAGAAGGGGGAAGTTCAGTATTTGTGTATATTGTACTGTCATGATATTAACTATAAACATCAGTGTAAAGGTCGATTTATATTATCCGGCCAGACACGGCACGGATCGTAGTGTCTACATTCCGACAAAAACAGGGGTTATTATGTCATCGTTGTAAGTCAAGCATTAGAACGAGAATGAAAGTGTTTTCCCAACTATGATCGCCCTAGGTGAAGATGAAAATCAAAACCGACGTCATTGTAGTTTTGAAGTTTATAACATGATAAAAAAAAAGAAAGAGCGATAGGGCATTTTGGACAATTTCAGTGAATTGATCAACGATGAACAGTTCTGTCAGTATTTTCGAATGTCTCAGTACGATTTGGACGTTTTGTAGAGGAAAAATAGAGGAGATTCTAAAAAGACATTTTTTAATATATAAAAAACTAAATTGTTTCGAATTTTCAATTAATTCTTCATGGTCGATCACGAAGACACAATGGTATAAATATGAAAACTACAAGCAAAAATCTGCTGGAAAGTGCCGGAAGATAGTTCATACTTTACGTGCACAGTTTCAGGTATGCTCAGACAGGCATCTTATCAGACAATGTCGGAATGCAGATGCCTGATACATGTCTTAACGGAAATATAGATTCGCTAACACAGTATATTTACAGGAATGGCTAAATATAAATATTCACATTACAAAAGCTTGTAAACGTGTTTTGCCTGTCGGAAACGTAACGATCCCGGTCTGTTATGACCGGAAAATATAAATCAACCTTAAAGCTCAATACATCGAGTCCAATATTTCCAACAACATTTTCATAGTCACTGTACAGTAGTGTACAGTAATGGAAGAGGGATGGTTCACAAGGCATACAAGTTATTGTACAGAGAAAGAGAGGAAATGTATCCAAGAGATTTTGGACAAAAATAACTTACATTCTCGTTCCTAATGAGTTAATATGTTTAGTTGTTTATATCCGAGAGTGAAAATTATTCGTTTTAAAAAAAGTATGAGGGTTGAATGCATTGTAAGTTTTGATTAAATTTAATGGAAAATTATATAGACCTAAAATTGTTGATAAAATGACAATATAGAACATAGTGTACATGAGGCCATTTCATTTCAGCTGAAGTTTATTAACCTAAGCAAACAAGTACGATGAAAAACTAGGTCGCTATCAAATAACATAGACTGGTAGGATCTAGTTTTTTAGTTATTATATATTGAAACTTTGAGTTTATTAAGAACTAGTTGTTTTTAAAACATCCACAATTCATAAGTTTAATGAATATATATTTCCTTGTCATATTTTGTGCAAGATAATTTTTTTAATAGTTTTGTCATCCAAAATAAAAAAAAAACTGCTTACATCAGGACTAACAAATTGTTCGAGTTCAAATTACGAGCAGAAAATTGAGATGAGCCGTGAATTTGTTTTCGGGATACAACGTTTGTTACATTTCAGTTTCAATCCTCTACGAAGGAAGCTCAGCTACAAAGAAGGTTATCTTAAGATGACAAACTGGAGCGGAAGTGTCTTAGTTAATATATACGGTTTCCACGAGAAACATAGTTCCCTTTAGAACCAAACGTTTCGCTTAAAGAATTAAGTAATACTATTCATATCTACGTTTAGATATTTTTCTGCTTGTGAAGGTTTGTGTTATGAAAATTTTGTCACCTTAAATAAGAAAAAATCATACCGGGCCCTGTATGTAATCACACCAATGGACAGAGAGAAGATTGTTAACTGAAGCGGTGAGAGAAAACACTCCAGAAAGTATTGTTGGGAAGGTGCTAAAGAAGGTGGCAAGTATCATTGAGTCCGCGCTATGATAGAAGAAATTATCCTCGCAAGAAACAAAGATACCCGGGAGTTATTTACGCCAGAAAGGTCGTAACAGAGTGCCCCTGGAGGCTCATGACGACGACACAAGCATGATGTCATGTTGAAAATAAAACCTTCAAGGAAAAAAGGCGGTTTAGTGTAAAGTAAAGGTATACAATTTGTGTACATCAGCAGCCTGGGAGTCCCACACACGGGTAGACACGTTTCTGCATATGTCACATATTGCGTTATTGCATTCCCTCTTCCTCGGAAAGAAAAATGAATATAACAGACAAATTGTTTATTATAATGATTATATTTTGTAGATATATTTGCTTGCAAATCCATTTCATAAAAAATAAGTACTATGATATCCTTTGCTCAAAAAATTAATTTTAATCCTTTTACCTGAACAATGTGTAAAGCACTCTTGTTTATTTACAAGTCACAACTCTTATACCATCCTACGCATACAATTATTTTTGGATGCGTAGGAGACACAGAGAATGAAATTGTTGGACTCTGTGTCTCCAGCTTAAAATGTAGGCGTAGATTCCCGGGCTGTGGGATGCCTGAAGTGATTGCTTCCGTGTTTGTTGAGAGTTTTGAGTGTACGAGTAGGCTTCGATGTATTAGGCGGTAATACTTATCGCAGGTATATTCTACTACAATGAGTGACGTTCTGTAGAACTGTACATCTGTTTTGTTCACACGTAAACATACCCTCATATTTGAGATCGAATTGAGAACAGCTGTTAATAAAAACATATGGTGGTGAAGTTTCATTAGACAGAGTTCATCCATAAATAAATTTATTCTTTTAATTCTTAAAATAGTCGGATACCAGTTGACAAGACAGAATATGGCATGTTCTCGTTTGCTGACCCCGACCTTGACATTAATATACAGAGTTAGTCAAAAATATGGATACCTTTCATCAACTTAAGAATTGTTCCAAATGTTATTGGTCAACTTTGGAAGAGAAACAGAATTTCAACTTATTCTTGGGGGTTGCCCAGAGGTTATAACTCAAATATTTTTAATAGTAACACTCCCTAAGACCAAAATGGTATGAATACAAAGAGCTACAATATCTGTATCCAAAACGGTGGTGCGATATTGTTTAGACTTCCAAAATATCAGTATTCTTTCTGTAACATATTTCAAGTTGTTGAGGGGTTTCCATACTTTTGAATCATTCTGAATTTTCCCCGGTTGTTCAAATAATTCTATTAGTAAGAAATAATTTCAAACGACCGAGATGTTGAAATTAAAAACAAAAACAAATTTCAATCATTTTGAACGTAAACTAAAACTTAATTGTATCGGTAAATTTTATTAAAATCCGTCTTCTAAGCTTACTTTCGTTGCTTTTGTTTCTAGTTTTGAGGTTATTTATAAACAGTTTTGTTTTTAAAAATAAATCTCTTATTTTAGAAATAACGTTTGATCATAATGAGATACATAAACTGCAATATTGGGAGATAGTGAGATATACGATGCATATATCAAAAAGTATTCTAAAACGAAAACGGTATTTTTAATTTGAAAATTAACAGTCATTTTGGAATTTTCGGACTATTATTTCTGTTTTTTTTCTAATTATCTAATTTTTTTTAGACAGAGACAAAATTCAAATTTGAGTAAAATTAAACAAAAATTGCTATATTTACAGTGTTTGCTAATCAATTTGTCGGAAAATTATAAAGGACACAAAATATAAAAACAAAAATATCACTCATTGTTGTTGCATAAAACAAATATTCAGAGAAATCAGTTTGTGAATAAACAGCAAACTATATATTTCGCTATTAAGGAACGGTGTAAAGATTATAAGTTTTGTTAGATTTTGCTCAACCTATGTATTTAGGCTCTCTGTCAAAAGATTCCAATGGATCATTGAACACCTCATGGCGCTCTCATGCAGTAGTTAGAATGACAATACAAATTCCCTAATTATATTATTTTCGATGTTGCCATGATGATTGTCCGCATTCCAAAATGTTTTTGAATGTAGACAATACTGACACATGAGCTACATTTGAATGTTTATAGCATTGTTTTGTAAACATGTATGGAGTGTTAATTGAATTTCCAAGGTCACTTTAGTTCTTGTCGCTAATTGTTACATATAGCACGTCCAATGGTAGATGAGCTCTCGTCCAGAAATAACATCTCAGGCATTTTACTATTCGATAGTAATGAGCCAGCAAATGTTCGAGTTATTTACGTAGTATGGAACAGTTCCTTTAAAAACAATGATCAAAATAGTAATGTAAAATTAAAATTTAAGCTGTAAAATCAAGCAAAATAGTCATATATTTTCTCTGTATAAATAATTTGATTTTATACCTAGGGAGAAAATTTGTACATTGAACAAAATCGATGTACAATTTGTTGTTAAAATATCGCTTGGGTCACTCTAAGCATTCCAGTAGAGTCCAATAAAGCAATTTTTTTAACGTACATTTGTGTGTCCGTCAAAACCATTTTTTTTCAAAAACAAATGAACAAATTTCATTCAAAAAGTAGTCCTTAAGTACTAAAAATAAAACTTTTTGGTTAAATATTCTCTAAAATATCGGTTAAGGGTAACTGCCCCCCCCAAACCCAAACTGAAAATCCTAGCAAATCCTTAAAAAATGAATATTTGAATTAATTTAAATTAAGGGACCAACAAGGCCTCTTAAGAACGAATTGCCGAAACTAGCAAATTGTTTAGGACCCAATTTAAATGTCTGGCAGTCTCTGTCATTTGTGTAGTTCTCTACAACCCTATTTTGATCAAAATTAGTATGCTGGCATCCAAATCTCAAATCTTGTAGGTAACGTAATATTTGAGACTAACTTCTACAAGACTAAAACTCAAAAATCTGGTTTTGTTTTTCAAGATTTACTAAAGATTCTGATTAAATGTTGCTAACATAGTCTACAACAACCCAAACAAAACGTGTTGATCATGTATACTATAAATTGGCTCCGTCGTAAAAGTTGGAATGTTTCAAAACCGGTGCGAGATATTTAGAATATATTTTTGTAAAATATTAAGATTTATATATTTAAATTAATGTACCAAAACGAAATTATAAAAAATTATATTGCGAGTTTCATTTGGAAACTATAGAAACAAACCATGACCACCATGTTTGTGCACTGGTTTTGAAACAATTTTTTAAATATATATATATATATATATATATATATATATATACAGGCCTGTTTGTTATTAGATGTTGCAGAAATAAATTAATGATTTTCAGAATCCTATTCATTTTGGTTAATTAATGTTTTTTAAAACTGAACTTTCCTAAGCAACATGAAGAGGTATCAAGTTGTGTATTATAAATTTCATTGAAATCATATTTTTGGGACATGTTTTGTGAAAAGGTTCAATATTTAAAATATAGGTTTTAAAATAGTTTAAGCCATTTGAGGTTAGTGCATAATTTTAAAAAGAAACACACAGACACACACACACACACATCAGATAAAACAGTTATTATTTTTGTACACATTTTAATATTTAGGTAAACGCTACCCTACGCTAGTCTTCATGATTACTTATTTTGAATTTTTCTGTAGTTCAGTCAGGATTAGAGAAAACTTTAAATGTTTAGTTAAATTCTTTGAAGTCATTTCTATAGGTAAATATTTTTTTAGAATTAAACGATGTTCTGAGAATTTACAGTCTTGAATGAATTAAAACTAAATAGTTTACTCACTGTTAATAAAAGTAATGTTAAAGCTTAAAACTTTATATAGCATTCCATTAGTTATTGTTTATAATTTATATGGAAATAGTCTCACAAATGTATTGGATAGTATTTTTTTAAAGAATTGATTTAAATAAACGAAAGGAAATAACAATCGATTGTTTTGTAATTTACAGACTATACAAATTATAATGAGTTAAGATTCTTTCCTTGTTATTTATATACGTAAACAAACGTGAATACAAGTTTATAGAATGATCTCTCAATTAACAGTAATTACACAGGAACATATACATCTTACATAAGACCAAACCAAGTAAGTATTTTTTTACCTGTAAAGAGGTTGTCAGGTTGTTTCACTCGACAAAAAACAAACAAAACAAAATAAACACTCACGCCGGTTAGAAAGGAATTCGAAAAGACCGATTCCGTTAGCAAGGCTAGACGCGTCGAACTGAGTTGGGCCTGCTTGTTGTTTGTCCGTCTTCCCCTCTACTTCTCGTGTGGGAGGGGGTATTGCGTCACGAGTTTGACTTACTCTCTTTACAATTCTATTCTTATTCATTGATAAAACCTCGACTTGATGTCGGTATTGTCTAAAGATATGAATAAATAATAAATAACAGTTGTTTTATTGGGATATTGTTAAAGATATTCTTATTGGAAAATAAATGTGATGTAAGATTTAGGACCACCAAAGGAGGACTAAGGACAGTTTTTATTCGTTTAAATATATATTTATTTAATTATATATATATATATATATATACGAAACGTCCTCTCATTATAAGATTGAGGAAAATTAATACATTTTAAAAATTGAGGACCGGGTTCTGTAACATTTTTTGAAATATGGGTAATTATGTGTTCCAGAGTGGGGGCAGAAGTGATTTGTGTGTCTTTAATTTTTTATATACATAGTATAGTAAGTTATGTTATAGTTAAAAAAATATATATTGATTTTACCGTTGAAAAATTAAATTCGTATTATTTTTTCCAAATTACACATGTAGAGATGTAATATTCGTTACTTACGTTTTTTTAGTGTTTTGGGTTATAATCTTCATCATTCTACTAAACTTGATCGAAATTGTTAGCGCATATTTTGACATGAAATTTTACAAGACGCCCAAAGTTAAATTTTTCTTTTTAATTGGTTATTCTATTCCCTCCATTCTTGAAAAAAAAATGTTCATTAATAATACTATAAGTGGTAAATGACTAACGTTAATAAATAGTAATTTTTAATTCCTTAGAGACCATATTTACCAAAATTTGATCAAAATATTAAGAACAGATTTTTGAAGAAAATAGGTATTTGACTTTTTATCTTACTACAGTTACTATTTGGTTTTGTGTATTATAAGTTTATTTGTAATAAGGAAAATAAATTTTTATTGTTTTTTTTTTCTGAAATAAAATTATGTTAAACACATTTTTGTTTTAAGTTTTGTATTTTTTAACAAAGTCAAAATATCAGTGATTACTATAGAATATTGCTATAAAACTAATAACAATTCAAATATAATGAAAATATAATCAACAAAAATTTATAGCACAATAATTTATATAATTAATATATAGCCTACAATAAGTTTGAGCTTAAAATGGTACTTATATTGTAATATAGTGTATGGTTTGTGATATAAATTAGATTTTTGTGCAATCTTTAATTTAAATTTTTTTAAATGTTTTAATGAATAGAATATATAAATAGTAATATATTTTACTAATTATCTTTAAAATCGCTGATATCTACGCTGTTACACGACATAATAATAATTATGTAAAATTAAATTTTTTATCCGAAAACTTCTTTTAAATATATATTGTGTGTTTGTATATAAGCTGTATATTTATTTTTATTTAACTTAAACACTGTGCTTGTGTGTTTGTAGTTATTAGACAATGATAGGTGTACTCACTTTCGGTAGGTCTATTGTCTAACCTCTCGCTTGATTTGTAAGAGGTCGCGAAGTCAACCCCCGAGGATGCTCAAGCTTTACGATTAAGGTCCACCATAATTTTGAAAAGTGGAGACCTATGATATGCAGCGAATTAATTCTAAACGGGAAGACTAGAATAACTGCTAATGGAAAACGATATACAAGGGTACTTTACTGACGGTTATTATAATTAACAGGCAATGGTCGTAATGTTACGGCATAATTTACTTGTAAATCATACGATATTTTGGAAGTTTCGATTAACATTCATAAAGAAATCACTACAATTTCAATATAAAAACTTGGGATGGTACAAACATAAAACTATGTTTTGTGTACAAACATAAATTTCCCCCCATTAATTTGTTCCTTTTTAACTTAATCTCAAACAGATCGAGTATTTCTTTTGCTTGCAGGTTGGAAAATTATTTTACGTTTTTCCTTGACATTTTATGAAAAATTCGAACGACATCACTTCATTTTGAGTAACTTGACCTTCTAAGACGGAGTTCATGTTTCACCTTTTGATTGATCACTTCCGTGGGGTTATAGCAAGAATACTTTCTGATTGCCTAGTTATTGATTTTGTGAACGAGTCTCGCATATACAGGGTGTCTTAATAGTACCACTAGGACTAAAAGTGAATCTTTTCGATACAAACTCAAGTTTAACGGCCGAGGCGGAGCCGCTGCCGGAAATTGAGCGAGGTCGAAAAGCTTCTTTTGGTCCAAGTGATGAACTATATTTTTCGTTACACTGCAAAGAATATTGGAAAACAATTTCACAAAAACTAAAATGTTATAACTAATTTACTTTCAAAAGTTTGCATAAGTTGCACAAGTTTGCAGCTATTACAGCTGATTAGTTTGTGTTAGTAGTAGCCTGACCATAACGATGGTAACAGCTGTTTTATCGGTTATTTACAATCGAGAGCTCGGTAGTTTTTATAGATTCATTATAAACGTAATTAATTCGTATAAACGAAGTAACAGCTGATGACCTCGACCTCAGCTGAGGTTTTTAGGTCCTAGGACTAAAGAGAACAACTTTAGTATCTCAATGCATGTATTGAAAACATATGTTTTTGAAGCAATATGACGAAAAAGTAATAATACTCTTTGCCAAAATGAATACAACAATGCAACTCTTAGATGTGTTTCCTTACTATGGTTCACAACACTCTCAGCTCAGTTCACAATCAGAAATGGCAGCTCTCCAAATTTGGTTTTCTTCAGGTTAATTAACAAGGCAAATAACGGTTGAGTAGGGACAAATAAGGTGAACATATTTTTTTATTCCTTTGTAGTAGTAATTTTATGGAAAAAAAATATAAACATTACATTTACTAGAGCTTTCATGGTTTGTAACTTCTGTTTAATAATGTTAAAGGGAAACAGAAGACCAGGATAAGAGACATAGGTGGGGTTTTCCAATGACCTTTGTGTTTAGTCTTATCATGTCGAAGGTGAAAATAAAGCCTGTTTAATACCTCATGTTTGGCTGTATGTTATCATAACAGAGTTATTTCAATTTTCTTGAGGTATTAAAAGTTTAGTAAGTTCTTCCATGCAATGACAGTGTCACTTTCTGAGAAGGAGCGAATAACAATGCTGTTGATAAGGGGATATGGGAACAGAATTCGTTCATTCGACGACGACGAACAAGGTTTTTTTTCTTCTGCCAATAACTCTCAACCCTGAATTTTTGAGAACATGGATTCCAACACTTTTCCTTTGGGCTCATAGAGCCTTTTTAGCACAATTCTATAAAAATCGATATAGTAAGTTTAAAAAATGTTGTGCTTGATATTTAGTTTGTTAGAAATGAGAATGTTAGTGCTCTATTTCACTAAGCTACTAAATAGAAGTACTGCAGTTGTATTCACAACAAAACAGCTGCCAATATATCAACACACATGTTTCAATGTGTGACAGCAATCAGCGACACTGGCGCCACACTCGTTAAGCCATATTGTCTTACAGTTTTCAAAAGAATTATTTAACACAAATTCAGTCTGGAATATATTTGTATAAACCACTAGTAATAGAGAACTCTTATAAGCTACTTTAGTTATACATAGTGAGTCTAGCATCCACTCTCATGGCAGTAGATTGCCTCATGAGATTTATTCTCTAAAGTTTCACATTTTTCGAAAAATTTTGAAATAGAGTGGCTTGCATTAACAATCATATAAAAAGATAGTGGTTGATAAGATTAGCAGAAACAGCACTCCACGCGTAGATTTTCATATCTTGAAGTGATTTCTCATGTAGTTGTTGAGTGTTGAGTATTTGTTGGCAATAGTTATTTACCTTTAATGATGGAACTATTTTGTGTTAGACATAAAATACACATTCGGTGATGACAGTAATTTTAATGAGATACCAGTTAGTTTCAGTAATTAAAATATTTCTGCTTGTTTCATTCAATTATTACGCGGAAGAATTATTACTCAATAGGAAATGAGAAGACATAATTGAAAACTATTTTAATCTGAGGGTTTCTTTATAAAAAATATTTTTAATTTTACAGTTAAACCGTTCATGTGAGAAAAATGGGCTCTGGAGATCAAAAACAGCTACTTTGGTTTGACGCGAATCGTGAAATAACATTATATATAGATACAAACTTTTATTTTATTTGTATATAATGGAATTCTATCAAGTATCGTCGGTCATCAGTATAAACAATAAAAACGAAATATCAAACAACAAATTCAGATTTTATAAAAAACGGCATAATTGATTTTGATTACTCTTTCTGTAATGTAACATTATGAAGTCAAATAAAATCTATTGGTCACCATCTCCTTAAAAAAATTCTTATTCTAAAAAGTAAACTTACACCATGGTCGCCGACATAATACTTGAATATCTCAAAATCTATATATATATATATATATATATATATATATATATATATATATATATATTTATATATACATGAGAAAATAAAAAGACTTTATCCTTCTTTTACAATATATCAGTTAAGGTTTTATACAATTCAGAGATAATTTTCCATTTTTGTCCAATCGTATATGACGAAGAATAATTTGAAAAATTAGTCATAATATTTCCTATTTATTTTGACTATCGCACATATTTTATTAATTTATGTTAAGTGTTTATTAAGTTTTGCTATTAAAACACTTTATCATTTGTTGGTTCAGTTTTGAATGCATCATCACTTGTTGTAATCCCGTATTGCCAACTTTTCTTAATTCCTAAAAGCAATTTGTGAGAAAAAAAGCTTTTGATTCCATTTTTTAATCAAATTTTTATTTCAAAGCTGGGCTTTAGAAGTGTAGGTATAGATAAGTGTTTCTATAATTTAAAGGTCCAAATACTATTTTTAACCAGATTTGAAAACTGCGTGGATTGTATAGATTGCCAATCAAATAATTATATTTTTATTTCTTGTACGTTACGTATTAATATTGCAAGCGTATTAAATTATACAGTTTACATTTTGTTTAGTTTATGTGTGTATAATTTAGTAACATTTTTCAACAACATAGAGTTTTCTATTATGAAATAATGTTTTTACTCTACACAATCTTTAGCCATAGCTGATTTATCAGGCCTTTTATATTTGAAGTGGGGAAAGTGTTCTTTTGCTCTAATTCTGACATTTCGTTTAGTATGGTCTATATATTTTTTCGGACATCTTTCACAATTTATAAATATATTCCAGTTTTATCTTATTCTTGAATTTTATCAAAGATTTAGCAAAGATTATTCTCGGCTGACATTGCTACATTCAAATTTGCATATTTACTACTTCAAATTAATAGGGCTGGTAAATCATCTATGGCTAAACATTGTTTAGAGGAAAAACATTATTTCAAAGTTGAAAACTATGAGTTGTTGAAAAATTTATCTAAATTAAACACAATAGATGCACGGGGAACTTTTTATGTTAACAAGTACCATAATATAATTAATTGTAAATAATGAATTAGGGCCGATCCAAATTCTAGATTAAAGTAAAATATAAAATGTATTGTTAGATATAATATTATTTAAGTATATTGTATTAGTTAGATGTTAACTTTTAAGTTATTTAGAATGACGTGAGGCACTTGTTAACGCCTTAAAATTAGAAACTATGTTAACGCCACGCTCTTTTAGTTTTGAATAAATATGAGGGTTGGCGAAGTGCTAGGTTAGTTATAGTTTAGTTATTGTAGCTCGTGTATCATTGAGGATGGCGACTTTGTCGTTGAAACGCGTTTGATTAAGAAAACAATTTTTGTGAGATCTTGTATTCGAGTTTTATTCTATCTAATATTATCTCTCAAGTCAAGCTTCATATTTATTTATAAAACACAGCGTTTTAATTTTAATCTATACATTTAAATATATAAATATGGTTTTATGAGGAAAGTGATAAATTAGTTTTAGCTAGAGATTGTTAAACAATATGTAAAGGAAAGTTTTCTAAGAAGTCTCATGAAAAAGTAATCAATGGCGATGTGTGTTGTCGGGAATGGAACGCGATAGAGCTGAAGTTACAGCTGATGACTTTGATGGGGGCATTGCGTGTCGGCCGACGGGTTGATTGTGTAACCAAGTCAAGGACATTATTGTGGACACCAACAATAACTGACCCTCGACCTTGAACTAGTCACTTGAAACTTCCTCAATGTTAACACGTATACAAATACTATCTCTTGGCCCACTAACATAGAGATGAATTGGTGGATCAAATTTACCAACCTTGGTTAGAGGGTAGAGTACTTCATTTTGTTGCAAAATGTCCTAAAGATTTAAGAAAATTAAGTTATGTGAAAATTTTACAAAATTATTATTTCAGAGATTGGCTGGTTTTGAGTAATTACATAGGGTGCATGAAGGTAACGATACGAATAATTGGTTAATCAATTAAATTTTTTAAATGAAAATAAGTTGTGTTTAAATAAGAATTTTGGGTAAGGGGTGATATTTTCAGTAACAAAGGTTCATTGATAATATAACATATGCAATACAATACAATACAATACAATACAATACAATACAATACGATACAATACGATACGATACGATACGATACGATACGATACGATACGATACGATACGATACGATACGATACGATACGATACGATACGATACGATGCGATGCAATGCAATGCAATGCAATACAATGCAATGCAATGCAATGCAATGCAATGCAATACAATACAACACAACACAATACAATACAATACAATACAATACAATAAAATACAATACAATAGAAAAGTCAGGATGTCAATACAATACAATACATCATCGTACCAAAAGTTAGGCTGTATTTATGATGTTTTTAGTTTTTTAGTTTAGCAAACGCCGAGTATGTCAATGATATGAAATATTAAAATGCGATATTAAGCGACCACCCCATGGAAACATACGTGTTGATTTTCCAAGTGGCAAAGTCTTTGAGCTCCCAGAGGTAATAGTTTGAATATGGTATTGGTGGATTTACATAGTCTGGTTTCCCGCCTGTTTCGACTTTTCACCGGACACCCGATCATATTGAGAAAAGAGTACATACCTGTCAAAAACCGGACAGTAGTCAATGATAGTCTTACCGCTGTATATCAAGAGATGTCACAATATATGGTGCTAATGATTAATACAACATAACCATGATATTTGTATGCATAGGGACAATGTGATTTGTAGCTACACGGTTTATTCATAGCATATTGAATTTGTAATACAATATTATATTGTATAAGCATTACAGTACATAACATACTCAATGATTACATCTCAGAACTTAGAAGATTGTTACCGAAATTGAATTAGTTTAAAATCTTACACAGATATCGATATTTTTGTTTGTGGATCATTGTGACATTTTTGGGAATGAGACGGTTGATGAAAGAGATACAAATGTAACCTCAAATGACATAATAAATTTAAAGATGATTTGTTGAAAAAAAAAAAAAAAAAAAAAAAAAAAACATTAATCCCAATGGATAAACAACTTAAGTCAAGAGACTTCCGGTCATGCACAGAAAGTACTGAATGACCTTAAGATATACAAAAACATTAAACGATCACATTAGACATTTGGGGAAAGAATGACAATTGGACATTTAATTACAGAGAGTTATTTGAACAGATTTAACCTTAGAAATTCACCAGTATATAAGGTCTATAATGAAGAGAAAAAAAAATCATCAAAGGTACTCTTTTATATTATAGTGCTCAGTGTAAAGAAACTTCAAAGAGAACGTGGAGGGGGAGGGGGACATTATCACAGGATGTGATTGCATTATGTCCTTTACCTTGTCAGGTAATTAACACAGTTATACTAAAACCACCAAGGACGTTTGCAGATGTTACTGTCTATAATTGCGATTCAATTCAGTAATGTTTTCTTGTGTATGTGATGTATTATTTATTTTTATTTCTATTCTACATACAGTAAACAAACACACAGAACACAATTCTCCTAAAAAATACGCCTAAGTATCAGACGCGTTTCAACGACAAGGTCGTCCTCTTCAGTGATACACCAGCTACACCAACCAAACCACAACTGTTGGTGTAGCTGGTGTATCACTGAAGAGGACGACCTTGTCGTTGAAACGCGTCTGATACTTAGGCGTATTTTTTAGGAGAATTGTGTTCTGTGTGTTTGTTATACTGTATAGTTTTTCTCGTAAGTCAAGCTCAACATTTAATATTCTATTCTACATAGTTAAAATTATTTTCAATATAAAAACATCGTAACGAATTAATATGACGATGGCTGAATAAATAGCCGAAAACGGCCGTAGTGCAAAAAAAAAAAAAATAATAATAATAATAAAATAATAAGCGGATGAGCAGACGTAAGTCACTAAGCCATAGGGCCTATTATAATTTAAAAGCTCTCCAGTGAGGTGAAGAATACTTAAGTAATACACAATTTGCATTATTTAGCGTGTGATTATCAAGATAGCCTATTATAGAATCGATTTTTGATTTTAATTTTTGTTTCTAGATTCATAAAGTACATGACAGTTTAGTGAATTAAATCTATTAATCTATTTTAAATTTCCATTAAATTATATTTGTTTACCATGTACAAATTAAAATAGGTAGAGTAGAGATTAGAAAATGAGAAGACATAATAGAAAACTATTTTTAACTGAGGGTTTCTTTGTAAACAATATTTTAATTTTACGGCTCAATCGTACATTCGCTCATGTGAGAAATATGTGCTCTGGAGATCAAAACCAGCTACTTTGGTTTGACGCAAATCGTTGATTCGTTTGACGCAAATCGAAATTGGTATACTGATTCAACTTCGTTATAGATAAAATATATTGTCTCTAGAAAAAATTGTTGATATACATTTCCTCTTAATCGCTGTGTAAAGAAATAGTTAATAGGGAGCTACAGCACCAATTTCTTATATATTTTTAGTTTCAATTAACATTCGTATACGAATAGTGTCACTGAAAATTTAAAACAAATTAGTAAAATATGTAGAAAAATATTATGGATGTCCTACTTTTCAGCATCAAAAATAATTATCTCGATAACTATTGCACCAATTCTAAAAAAAGTTCTATTACTATTGAAACCATATAGCTTTTTGGCACTGAAAAGTAAATCTCAATGAAAATGTTAAGAAAATGGGTAAAATATTTACAATCTTGATGTTATTATTTCGATAAAAATTATTATAACTTGAGAGCTACTAAACCAATTCTAATCAAACATAAATCAAAAACCTAAACAGATGTACTTACATGGGATAGAAAACTTCATGAAAATTAGAAAAGTAGTTCTTGAGTTCTTAGGTTAAAAGTAGACGGGTGCACAGATAGAAATACAGACGTTTAGTTTTTTATATAGAGTGTTATTTTATAGGTATTCCTCCCTCAGTTATGAAATTATGACATCACCAATAATTCTATCCACGTTGTAATTTAACGCAATTTTCTACGCTAACTACATAGTTTTCTTTGTAAATTGATAATAATCTGTAACATAATAAGTCAAAAGGTACAATATCAGATAATTTTATATAATACTAATAATTTGTATAAAAATCGTTATTTTTTAATCTTCTTAGTCAGAAATAATCGGTTATTTAATTCAAAAATTCACCCGATTTTAAAATGTTGTAAAACTTCATCAGAAAAACTGTTAGTTTGTAGATCCTGGAATGTATAGTTTTGTACAAGTTTAAACTATATTAAAGGTGCCCATACGCAGTTTTAATAATAAAAAATTCACTTAAAAAAAATTTCAATAAATTAACTTCAAAAATATAAAGAATCAACAACAATATTTGAAATAAATGGAATTATATCTGAGTTTAAGTTGAAATTGGCTTTAACGTGGGTCTTACTGTTGTTGAATATGATAGTCATAAAATGTGTTAACAGTTTCGTAATCATGGCCATTTAAAATTGTTGGTGTCTA
The DNA here is from genome assembly GCA_963513935.1 of Aphrophora alni. Taxonomy (NCBI): domain Eukaryota; kingdom Metazoa; phylum Arthropoda; class Insecta; order Hemiptera; family Aphrophoridae; genus Aphrophora; species Aphrophora alni. The sequence continues at coordinate 128,749,204 of OY740768.1, read as the reverse complement.
TTTCCTGTTGGAAGATATAATTCCTTATTGGCAGTAGTATTTGCAACTAATATATTATAGGGAAGATCACTGTAATAGAAAAGGCATTGTCTTTGTATTTACTTCTATGGACAAGTATTTTCATAGTATTCAGAAAAATTATTGTTGGTAGTAAAAATTGTAAGAACGTGTGCACGTTAAAAACTAAGACAAAATCAAGTGTTCTATTGTGAGTATAATATGAAAACTTCTAACCTCAATAGTATCTTCTTATCTAAGCACGTGCGGGTATTAAGTTTTATTAAATATTGACCTATGACATCAAGCTTGAACGTAGGTAAATTTATTTAATATGTGTAATAAAAATATCCACAATTAATTGCATCACGATTTAAAAAATCTATATCACATCTTCACATCTTGGTATTTTTACCTCGTCTTCGTCATTCTTTCACAAGATTCTTTTGTATTTAGTCATGAGAAATATATATTATATTGTACAGGTTTTCATTTACTAAAATAAATGATTTTCTAAAAGTAAAGGAATCTGTTTAATGTGTTCATTATGTCAAACTTAAAGAATAATGTCAAAACGTGACGGAGTTGCTAAATGTGAAGACACAGAGCATGTCAGTGAGATAATTACAACCTTGATGTGTGCTGGAAGGACTTACGTAATCTCGTGTGACTAAAACTGTATTCTTGTCTTTTGAAGTAATAAATATTCTACCATGTGTTGGAGTTGAAACACACGCCTACTATATTCCACCTACATTTATTACATTTTTATTGTTTTGTTTTAGCATTTAGCAAATATATTACATATATTTTAACCTTACGTTAGTAGAAAATGATGTTTCAACTAATTCCTTATTGATCTACGCACTAAATATGAGTTTTATTGTCTCTTCCTATATATACAGAAAAGTTAATAATCGTCCATGTAATGTTTCATATTAGTTTGTATACTGCATCTAAAGGGGGACATACAAAATCACTGAATAATATTAACCTTTCTCTTTTAATTAATTCTATTTATTATGTATGATGGGGTTATTATTATTATTTTTGTTGCAAGGAGTGTCAAGATTCCAGTTTTGATTTTACGTGTCAGCTATGAAACGTATTGTTCATCCTCATTCATTGTTCGTTTCTCTTTGTTTTCACTGGCTTGACTGTGTCACCAGTCATAGCTACAACACTCCATTTTATAGACTACCACCCTACGATAAAAATATCTAGAGGAGTCATACTTAGAAGCACTTCTGTGACAGCAATTGGAGTTCCTTTTATGGTATCAAAAGTACTCAAGTGCGGCGAGAAGGTATCTGGTTGGTTACTGGTATTTTTATTTAGATATTTCAAGTGGAAATCAGTTATGTTTCTGTAATATTAAAGGAAAAGAATGACACTATGCTACAAAATACAGATAATATTAACAAGCTTAGAACTTAATAACCCATAATATATTGACTATCTTTTGTTTGTTATTAACAAAATATACATCCAAGCTTACATAACTTATCTAGTAAATTCTTTTCACAATTGAAACATATTTTATGTGAAGACGTACAGTAATGGGCAAAGTCATATACAATACAAAGTCTCAATACAAGAGCGACTTGTATTCCCAATCCTGTGGTAGTTTCGTTGTGTACGTTTTTAAATTATTTCATGTCGATGTCCATCTCATATATACGTATAGTATCATTGCGCATGCACCACGGTATAGATACTCATTAAAATCTTATTCCGAAACATTGAGTGATTTGTTCTTTAACCTTCATCGCAAAAAAACCATGATTGTATTTAATAACTCCAGACAAGTGATTGTATTTAGTTGTTTAATAACAATTTATGATGGAAGTCAAGTTGAGAGTTTCGCTTGGGGATGTCAAAAACTTAATGTTTGACAACCAGTTTGTTTTCATGTTTTGATGTTTTAGTTTTATTATTTATTCAATTTGAGCTTAATAAGAAGAATTATTGTTAACCATTGGCTGTATTAACTGTCAATTAATATCAACTCTTATTGGATTTATTTTTTAAAGGTGAAATGTATATGAGTAAAATTTACTAATTTTTTCAACGGCCACTTATGGACAGACTTATTATCCTAAGAAGTTGGCTTTTACATATTGATCAATTTACCTAATTTATATGTATTACGACACAACAACAACTGTCCGTTGTTTAACAGGTGGGGCAGATGGATTGAGTTATATCATGGATTTAACATAATAAATAGATTCTACATATCCATGGTATGGGTAGAAGCTCAGATATTAGAGGCTGTCGTAATGCCAACTATCTTCCCACTTCTGGTAACTCAAGGACACAATTCCTTATTCCAATCTCCTGAATTCTCTCACACTAGCTCATTCTTAACCTAAAATACTACAAAAATAAAACTGTTCACAAAATATTGAGTCTTAGGTTTTCGTATGGTATGATATAAATTGTTGTATTTAGATATAAATTCAATAGTTATATCGATACAAAACAATGATCTTAGCCACATATCTTAGGTAGACTAGGTAATCTTTATTATAATATTATTCTTTATTAATTTATTACATTATACCAACTAACATTAAACTTAATTCTTTACATGGAATTATTAATCTTTTCAAGTCTGTTGACGTCTGCAATGTTATCACACTATAACCTAAATATAAACAGATATAATTCGAAAATTTGTTCATAAACATACAAACTATCGTTTGCAGAAAACATAAATTTGAAATTAGTCATATTACCTATTGATATTTATATATGATTACTAGAGATAATATTATTTTAAGCTGAAGTAGTTGAAAACAGTCAAGTCTTTAAATGATTTTCTGTATTTTATGAAATATAAAAAATAAATTATAAAAATAAATATAATAATTTCGTCTAAAATTAAAAGGGATTGCCAGAGCCTAAGTATTTGCAAGCTATATTCTAGACACAAGCTAAGATTTGTTGTTCTATACACCAAAAATATCGTTTATATGAATTAAAATTTTTAATCTTCCATATTACGTAATGGTAAGTGAATTGGAGAGAAAAATACGAGTTTAGCTAAAAAGATGAAAAAAAAATTGTTTTAATGATTGTCTATAGATACTTTAAGAAATATGATTTCCTTCCTTCTTTGCGATTTGCTGGGAAAATATTGTATATTCTAAAAAATTATGGTTTCAAAAAATTTACATTTCTATTACTAACTAAACATGTAATCCAACAATGTCTGTAGTGTTCATATTTAAACGTATCCTTTGGCTTAATTGACTAAATTTTTTTAACACTAAAAATATTAGAAAACTGAGTTTTAAAAGTTAAAATTAACCGTCTCATTTTGAAACTTTTAAAGGAAAAAATATAATTTAATTCTGGACTATTAATATCGCAATGTTAATTAAATTCTTAAATGTTATATATAATGTTGTCTAACCACAACGAGAGGGAAAACCACTACAGTGAAAGTCACTATTAATTAATTACTAGATACCATAAAAATAATTGTTTTTTTTTTAGTAGTGGCTATGTTAATCAAGTTTTCCTTTTGTGTTAAAGCCCTTGAGCGACAACCTTTAATAATCTTCGGTTTACTTAACACTCTCCAAAGGCTACCCCTCATCAGTCTTATCAAGTTCACCCAGGCGTAAGGCATGTGATGTAAACATCGGTGAAAGCATCTCTAAGAATGACGGTTGATTTTGTTGTAATATTCAAAATAATATTTATTGGTAAATTGTTATAAGACTCTGATTATGATTTTTCTATAATAAAAGAAAGACTTGTTTAATTTTTACTAAAGTTGCATTTGTGTTGTGTGAAACGAAAAAGACAAATTTCTTAGCTAAAATATTCAGTGTCGGTAGTTAAATGAAACTTCAGAGGTACAATCTGTGTGTCTACCTAAAAATATCCATTTATATAGATATGACGCCAGAGGCTTCACGAAATTATCTATAACTAAGCGGAAGTTCTATGTTGAAGGTGATGAGAAAGAGAAGTCATGGGATCTTGCAACCAATGGGAACGAAGCTACAGAGATCTTCTTCCTTCAGCATAGTTTTTGTCAGCCGTCATTAGCTCTCAAAGTCTAGTGGTAGTGTAATGGAGTAGTGGCCAATGTAGAAAAAGTTAAAGTCACGATTGTACAATTGATCTTTATGTCTTTTAGAGTCAAATGAAATGGTTAAGTACTAATGAAAAAGTAATAAGAATGGACGAACTTGGTATATAAAACGGAGAAGTAACATTCATTTGTGTGAGATATCAGGTGGTGCTGCAAATGCACTTTTTAAATTGAGGTATTTTAATTAATAGACAATAAACAGAGATCAGAGTCTATTATCTTTTTATGTTAGCGAAATAATTTGAATAATACGTTTGTGTATTTTCATGAATATAGTACGAATAAATTGTCTCATTTAGGTTTGTTAGACAAATGATAAGAATTGTGTAAGATTATTGAGATCCTGTGCTTGTAAATACCGTTGGAAGGATGGTATACATTGACTACCGGTATACATTGACTACGGTATACATTGACTATTTTTTCTTGATGAAACATGGAATGATTGAAGGGATTAAATTAAGGTGAGCTAGGTCCTAGTAAGATAATTTATAGGAGAGAATAAACGGGAGATTCATTTATAAATAAATACGAAGCTATTACGGGCCAACCTGATGGAAATTATTGCAGACATTTTGTTTTATATTGGAAAGACTACGAGGTTTATTGGGGTCATGTAAGTGATAAGAAGAGAATGAATGAATGATTGATTTTAAGATAAATCTAAGATTCACTATGGTTAGGTTTCAGTTAACCAATTGTAGTCTATTGATTTCTCACTTAAACCATTGATTTTACACATGTTAAAATAACACTTACAGTATTAGTAACGCAATGCTTATTAGAAGTAAAGGGAAAGTTATGTGATAAATAAGAAAATAAAAAACCGCAGTTGAGTTTTTAGTAGAGAAATTCTATATGAGGTACCCTCACCACAAAATAGTGTTTTTTTTTTTTTTTTTGGTCTGTTCTTCGTCTATTTATCTGGGAAATGTTTTATATCCCAAACGACGTTTTGATCGAATGTGATATATACAGAGTATGATTTCTGAGGATCCCAGTATCGGTCGATCTAAGTAATATGGCCCTCCACGTCATTAAAATCTACAGGTAAACCGATAGGCGCTCTATAATTTAAGATATAAACATGACATTTTGTATAGAGGTTTATAGTGTGCTCATATATATTGACATTTAGAACAATGGTTTTTAATATAAAAAATGACAATCTTATTAAACAGTTTTTGTCCCTATCTCGACAATTATTCACTTTTAACGCACTAAATTAGATAATAATTTGTAAATTTCAATTTTGGATATTATGGTATCGAAACTACATCTCTACGACGGCATATAGGGATGTATTGTCAAAAGATGTATTGTCAAAAAAGTTTTTAAAATCCTGACTTCCCAAGCAAATGTGACATTTTTCTAATTACGAGAATCCACAAAGCCGAGTTATCGACAGGAACCTAGTGAGTGAGGCTCCTTCCCATATGTACAAATTTAGAGCTCCGATCGAAGAAGAGACGGTTGAATATATATACATATTCTAGACCGTTCTTTAAGGCCCAGTCGACATCAATAAAATAGTTATAGACACCTTGATCTACCAATAGAAATTAAAATTGCCTACATGGTCCAAGAAACCAACTGGTGGGCATTACATTTAGAGAATTTCCTTGTATTACAGTCTATTGTAGGACTGGGTAAGTCCTATGGTGTTAAAATAATTTCAGAACTTTTTTATAATGTGATAAAGACCAAAAGTTTGTCGCTTTTAAGAAACACGACAAAAATAAACTATACCTGAAGACCCAATAAGTCATTTCAGACCATATTGGTAGGAATGGAGGTCTTTTATAAAAGTTTACAACTATCGTCTCCCAGAATTGAGTAAACCTTAAATATATATTTTAATAAATTATTTTTCACCAAATCACAATAAAAACGCATTTATAATGTATGTCTTTGTGGAACATAATGTATTTTATTTTATTTGGATATTGAAATTACCACAAGTCTTAGTTATTTCGAGGTATATTTTCTTTTTAGATATGATTATCTACCATTTCCTCGGCGTCAAAAAAGTTTTGCAGTGTAATAGTTTAAATCACTTTTGCAGTAGTAAGTGTGGCCTGACAAAACACAATATACACACATAACTCTTAATTGTAGAGATATGATGTCATTTAATATTCGAATCTAATCGGTCTATAAATGGCCGTTGCATCAGTCATATAGACCTTGATGATAGATGCTATAATGTCATCAAAATCGCTTCCTTATTGAGTAGATAAGAAAATGATTGAATTATCTTGAAGAAAATTAATAAGGTTTGTATTTATTTCGAGATATCAATACTTTTTATGACATTTAAAAAGCTTTTGTTTTATAGCTTTTTATATTTTTTTAATTGATGTTTCCTTTGAAACTTTTATTATATATATATATATATATATATATATATATATATATAATAAAAGTTTCAATATAGAGTAATTTATTTTTTCTTATTGGTAAATTTATTCTCAGGGCGTAAAGAAATTGCAGAAGATTATCCATTGTAATAAGTACAGATTTGATTATCGAAATAAATTTCGACCTCTGTGTTTTGATTGATACTTACCTTTCATGGTCTCAGGAAATCGAAAATTTATTTTTGACGTGCAGTCCGCCTGTCGCTGTTGTCATCTCTATGTAAGCGTTCAGAAAAATTAACATAGGAATACGAATTTCTTATCGTGAACTATAGTGTTCTCATATAGAATATTATTGAAAGTCAGAAGAATCGAATTGATTGTGTCATAATGACGGCCATTTTAAAAAGTAGTTTGTTCATATTTCGTGTAATCATATTCAACATAATAAATTAGATACCAATTTAGAAATTCATTTCTGCATCTAATGCTGAAATATGGTCTACTTATTTTTTGTCTACTAAATTATTGTCATGAATGTAATTTCGAACTGTGATCTCTCAAGAAAATGGTACATTCATACAGTAACGAGATCAGGTAAGGTTGAATACCCAACACGAGGGTATCGAGTAAAGGTTCCTTCACATATGGGTGGCTTAGAAGCAAGCGTAGACTTAAATATATTCACATATGCAGCCAGGTTAGGGTCTGAAAGTAGTGATATACACAAGAAAACCTGCGTAATGCCTGTTTTAAACAAACTTTACCTATTGGATAAGACCCATTGATCGACCGATAATATTAGACATATCCCACAAGGCCCCAAAACTAAGTTTTTAGTATTATATTATTTAGGAAAATAATCTGTTTGTATTATATTGTATGATGGGGCTGGGTAACTAGTATGACGGTACCTATCAACGTATAGTCAAAATACTAAGACTATAGTCAAACGTGATTAGGAAAATCAGAACTACAAACTAATTCAAGAAATGGAAAACACCAATTCGAACAGAGATCAAACATGGTACAACTTGAACGATGGTCTCTTGAATTCTGTTTTTCTCCTTTATTCTCTTTTTACTTGAGATCTGCAGCCTCAAAACGAGTGGACCCATGGAGGCTGCTGTATTCCATTCCTTATATTTTTGTTTATCTTAAGTTTTTTGTTTAGGATTTAGAAGTAATATTGTTTTTGGTTTTCCTTTCCTGTTTTTGTGTATTTTAATTTTAAGTAATGTATTATTATGCCATATGTCAATTGATTTGTTTTGTTTTAGTCTGTTGTTAAAGAAAGCTTTATTTTTTATCTTCTCTCGTTTTCTCAATCTAAATCATGTTTTTTTTATCTCAATGTAATAAAAGGAATGGGGAAAAAACCACTTAAAAGTGGTCGTGTGTCGACGGGATAGTTACCCAACGATTTTTCGGGTTAATTAACCTTTGATCATTCTCGTAGTAAAGCTCAAGAACTAGTAATAATGTTTAGCAGAGGAAGTATTGTGGAAAAAAATGATATGAAGAAGAGAAATTCTTATTTTCAATGTTTAATTCAGTTCTTATTTTCTATAACCCGTGGCTGTTTCTGGATCTGCTATCGGGAGCCGCCCCTGGCGATGGGGACACTCACCTTGGTTGGAGGGTGATGGGGAAATAAAATACCCATGGTGGACAAAAACCAGATAGCGGAAGGTACACTAAAATTAAAACAAATATGGAGGGAGAGCAGAAGAAATTTACTACGGTGCAGGGAGTGGAATCCCCAGTACCTGCGCCTGTCAGGAGTGAGAAAGCGGGTTCTGAGGCGTCGTTAGTAAGCGACCGCAATAAAACTAACAGAGAAGAGAGTGGAAACCAATTTGGGAGGAGTAAGAAAATAGCCAGATCTCCAAATGATAAGGAGGTAAAGGAAGATGGTATCATTGCAGAAAGGCAATTCGAGCTTCAAACAACAAATGATATATACATCTGGAATGAATGGAGGAAGAGCATTGAAGAATGTAATAACCTTAAAGCTATAATATCTGACTTGCAAACAAAGGTTGATCATTTAATGAGTACCTCAAATAGGAAATTGGAGCTTGAAGCTTAAATTCAGAGGAGGAATTAGCGAAGGAGGAATTAGCGAAGGAAACAATGTGGTTTGTAGAGCAGGATAGGAGAAGAAAGGGGAAGAAACGTAAAGCCATTGTTTCCCCTGAAGTGTCACCAGGGTCAATATTAGGAAATCAGTATAACCCTGATACTAATAGCTCACCAGCAAACAAGGTTGAGAAAAATAAATCTTTACCTCCTCCATCAATAAATCTATTAACAGGTAAAGGCGAACGTACATATAATGATGTAGCCAAAACTCTAAATAAGGTGAATGTACAATCTAAAGTAACATTACTGGCAGGAGGCATCTACAAAATCATTGTAGAAAATGGAGAAGAAATATAGACGGATTAGAGAACAAGTCATTAGAGATGGATGGGAATATTTCACTTACGAAGACAAAAATCTACGACCTACTAAGGTCATGGCATAAGGAATTTTCTCCTGAAGAGATAGTTACGTTTCTGAAGGCGAATAATTATGAAATCCAGAGTGTAACTAACATACAAAAAAAGAAAGGGATGGAGATAAGATAATAAAACGCAATCTTCCCTTATTCATGCTAATCTTTGATAAAAGTCAAAACATAGACGATAGTTACAAAATTGATAACATTCTGGGACTAAGGGTGAGAAATGAACCGCTGAGAAGAACATATACTCTTATTCCTCAGTGTAAAAAGTGTCAGATGCATGGACATACACTAAAATATTGTAATAGAAAGGAAAGGTGTGTTGAATGTGTCAAATCTCATCTCACAACCAATTGTACGAAGAAAAGAGAAGAGAAACCTAAATGTGTCAACTGCGGAGATGCTCATCCAGCAAGTTATCGAGGTTACATGGTCGCAAAAAACTTCAAAAGATGAAAGATAATTCACATGGCAAACAAAAAACTAGTTCTAGAAATGTGAATGCAGGAAATTTTAATTTTCAACTATAAAGAACTGAATGAGGACAAACTCACTTACAGGCAAAGAAATCTATGTTTAAACAGGTTACATTGGCAGAATCTTTGCTCAAGCTGCAAAATATAAAAAGACAAGAGAAAAAAAATACCAGAAAATATTGATTCAATAAACCTGATACTACAAAAAAATTATCTGAGTTAGAGCAACATAAAAAGACCAATAATATGATTCTTAAAAGAATCAGTAATGTAGAAAATAGTAAAGTAAATGTCCCCAAGAAAAATAAATAACTATGATCCATGCTCTAAGAAAAGCAGCATGGAATACCAATGGGTTATTACAAAGGATCAATGAAATAGAAATATTTCTTTGGAATCAGAATAATGACATTTGTTTGATCTCGGAAACCCACCTAACAAAAGAAGCACATCCAAAAATAAAAGGATACAACATTTATCATACTCTTAGGCCAGCTAAAATAGGAAAAGGACGATCAGCTGTGTTAGTGAAGAATAATATAAAACACTGGCAAGAGGAAAGTTTGGAAACTAAGGAGATGCAAGTAATTACTTTTTGTATTCAGACTAAACCAAAGAATATTAAAATAGCGGAAATATACTGTCCACCAAGATTTAAGCTAGAAAAGAGGGGTTTTTTCACCTCTTTAAAAGCCTGGGAGAATTCTTTATAGTTGGTTGAGACCATAATGCTAAGCATATGTTTTGGGGCTCGAATCTAGATACTATTAAAGGTAAGGAACTATATGGAGTAATTAAAGAATTTAATTGTGAAGTATTGTCAACAGGAAAACCTACCTTTTGGCCTAGTGATAAAAAGAAAATACCTGATTTGATTGACTTCGAAATGATAATGAAAGGAACATCACCTAAATATGCATGCATGGAGGAAAACCATGACTTAATATCCGACCACAAGTGCATTGTCCTAACCATAAGTGGAACAGTAATTAAAACCCAACAGCCTCCTTCATTGTCTAAGCGACTAACCGATTGGGATGGATACAGAACAGAGTTGGAACATAGAATCAAACTGAAGGTACCATTCAAGACTAGAAAGCAGCTTGATAAAGAAACAGAACAGTTTGTAGTAGATATACAATAAGCACCAGGCATTAACTTTGTTAAAGAGATCTGAGAAATGATTATAGAAAAGAGGAAAGCAAAGAAAAGGTGGCAAGTTACTAGATCACCATATGATAAAAGACTCTCGAATAAACTCTGCACGCACCTGAAGCAAGTTATACAAAATATAAAAAATGAAAGTTTGACAAGGTATCTGACCAATCTGACTGACGATAAGGAAACCGATTATTCCTTGTGGAAGGCAACTAAATATCTAAAGAGGCCAAAAAATCATGTACCCCAATCCGAAAATAAAATGGGAAATGGGCAAGGAGTAATGCAGACAAAACAGATCTGTTGCAGAATAATTGGCTGACACTTTTAAGCCTCATACCAGACAAACAGCAAATGAGCACTTACCAAAAATACAAAATAGAGATATGACACAGTTGAAGCCTGTTACTCCTAAAGAGGTAGCAAGTGAGATTTCCAATTTAGTTCAAAAAAGGCTCCGGGCTATGACTTGATAAATGGACAATCAGTGAAGGAGATGCCATAGAAAGGAATAGTAAAACTTACTCATCTTATCAATGCTGCATTTCGATTGTGCTATGTACCGATGCAACGGAAAATTGCAGAAGTTATAATGATACCGAAGCTGGTAAGGCACCTAATAATAAAACATCATATCGTCCAATATCATTATTACCCATCATTTCTAAGATCTTTGAAAAGTTATTATTATAGCGGCTCAAGCATGATACTGAATGGAAGAATCTAATTCCAAACCATCAATTTGGTTTCAGAGATAAGCGTTCAACTATTGATTAGGTTCATAAAATCACCAGTGTCTTTGAAAATGCACTTGAAGAAAAACAAATCTGTTCTACTGTGTTTTTAGATGATTCCCAAGTGATGTTTCGATAAAGTGTGGCATCGGGGATTGGAATACAAAATGGAGAAATACTTGCCAAAACAACATAGTCAATTGCTGAAGTCCTCTATTTCAGGAAGGCATTTTCGAATCAAGTATGAAGATAGTTACTCTAATTTGAAGCGGGTATCTGATGGAGTTCCACAAGGAAGTGTGTTGGGGCCCTTCTTTTACTTGCTCTATACAAGTGATATTCCGGTCTGTGATGAGGCCATTGTTGCTACATTTGCGGATGATACTGCTGTTATCTCAAAAGGAAATAGCATTGAGGAGTATACTGGAAAGCTGCAGACAGCTGTCAATAGAATTTGTGACTGGACTAAAAAATGGCGAATAAAGCTGAATAAGACAAAATCTGTTCATGTTAATTTTACTAACAGAAAAACCAATTATCTCCCAGTGGTTATCAATCAACAAGTGATCCCACAAGACAATAATGCAAAATACTTGGGCATGACACTAAACGCAAGATAGCAATGGAAGGTACATGTTAAAAAGAAACGTAATGAACTAATTCTCAAACTAAGGAAAATGCATTGGCTTCTTGGGCGGCTGTCAGTGCACAATAAACTATTACTTTATAAACAAGTCCTAAAACCTATCTGGACATATGGTGTGCAGCTTTGGGGCTGCGCAAAAAGAAGCAACATTAAAATTATTCAAACATATCAAAATAAAGTACTGAGGGGCATTGTTAATAAAGAAAGATTGCATAAGCACCATAACATCGAGATGCTACAAGTTCTCGAAAATTTAGTTCAAGTTCGGCGGTTGGACAGGATAAAACTGTTTGATTTGGCCTAAGACAAGAACAAGTGCAATACACAAGATAAATAACACAAGAACAAGTGATTTTGTATATTGGAGCGCGTCGTAGGATATGCAGCCAACGAACGCTTTCATTTTATAGAAATATTGATAGATGGACTACGTTTAGTTTCAATTGTAAATACAGTAATAAAAAATAAAATAATAAAAAAATTATATGTCTTATAGGAAAATTTTGTGATGGGTCAAAAAATCGACATCAAGTTATTTGCGCATGTATACTGAAGTCAGCTGAGTCCAAAGTGTTTGGAATGATGTTATCTAGGGATGTGCAGTAATTTACAGCCTAATCGCGAAGACCAACTTTTGATCAAATTCTGTATGAGTGCGTATTTTGGCTATATCTCGGGTCATTTTAATTTTTTGTTCGATAACTTAAAATATGATGTTTACTATATATATATATATATATATATATATATATATATATATATATATATATATATATATATATAAAACACGATTTTACGATTTTATAAAATTCTGCTCAAACGATTAAATGTAGGATTAAAGAACCTACACAAGACCTATTTGTCGCCATCTCTTCAAACTGTTGGTTCTTCAAAACCAAAAATCTTTTTTGATTTTGTTAAAAAATAATCAATTTCTCCAAATAGAATCTATTCAAATTTCACAATGGAGATTAATGACCAAGTATGAAATTACAAGTAATAAAATATTAGGGTTCAGAATAATTTGTAAAGAATAAAAATGAACCTTATTCGGCGTCAATAAAACTTAAATTTTAATGAAATACCACTTGCACCGAAGACGTGTTCATGGCACCTGGGAAGAAAATTTAGGTCCTTATTTAAATACTTTCTGAAAGCGTCCATCGTTAATTTGCACTTTTTGATTGACATCCACTAAAATGACAATCTTTTTTAAGATGAGTTTTGTTGTATTTAATGATTTAAGCGAGATTTAAATTTAATAACATTTACATAGTTATAAAAAAATAAGCAATAAATATAAATACGCAGAACATTTGACCTAAGAAAACCTTAATTATAATAATATAGAATCCAACCTTAAGATTCTTCATAAATGTAAAAAGAATACTATTAAATATCTTGGAAGAGTTCCAGATTTACTCTTACAACAGACACAGTCCGGACATGCTGCTGAATGACAAGTTGAACTTTGCTTCAAATCCTATATTATGACACAATCAATTCACTGACCTGAAAATAGAAACCATTTCAGTTAGTGATAGTGAGTTGACAACAGCATGTGTGTGGATTTTATTGTATTATATTTAAACAGTATTATAGTGATTCAATTTATAAAATGTTTTATATTATATGACATATTTATATGTTTGTGTGTACAATATTTGTGACAATGTACAAAAGCCTGATGATGTCTCATTGAAGATGAAACGGCCGTAGCTGCATTAAGCCGAAACGATTGTTATAGACTAAGGTAAATTACTGTATATATATATATATATATATATATATATATATATAATATATATATATATATAATATATATATATATAATATATATATATATATATATAAGTCTAGAATGTATAAATACACATGTAGGACTTTAAATAAAATAGTAATTTTTGCATAAAAATGAAAACATGCTAGAATCTATTGTAAGCTATGTAAGGTGTAGTATAAGCTAAATTAGGGATGAAATAGCAAGTTTTAATTAGTTGCACAAATTATTTGTTTTATTTGTAGTACATACTATATGTTATCGCCATTCCGACTATTGATTAACACTAAATTTAGTAATGTGCACTCGTTAATGGCGGAATAGCATACAGGGGCGTAGTGCAATATCAAAAAGAAAAGATTATTCACTATTGTGACTGTAAGTTATATTAATATATTTAATACATTAGTATTTTCACGTCCTATTCTATGACTACTTACATTTCTATCTTGATTCAACAATGAGAAGCATAGAAAATTGCTTCCTTAAAATGCTTAAAACGTTATATGTTTGAACATTTAAGCCCCACCTAACTGAGTAGGTTAATCAAACAATAACTAAAAGTAAAAAAAAAAGTCTTGTAAATTAATATAGAATCAGAAAACACTATGAAAAATAGGGGTTCTTTGAAGAAATTTAAAAGATAGCAGCCATATTGGAAAAGGCTTTTCAGAGTTTGCAAAACACATTTTTCATTTATATGACAAAATAACAAACATCTCCCATTTAAAGTTTTTATCAGATAAAAATGTTTACGATATACTAATAGTGCCAACGATCAAAGAATCACCTTTTATATCTTAGTGAGTTTCGTCAAAAACATTCTGTCCAAACATTACGTATTTAAAAAGGTTATGGTTGTGGTTTTGAAACGAATGACGAGGTAACAAAGACTGGAAAATAAAAGACCTTGCATATCTGTGTTGTTAGTTAAAACTAACAATAAAATTGTTTTAAATCGGTTAGTCGTAAAAATATAGCAGTAAAATACTAAACTGCTTGCCCAATGCACTTATATGTCTGCCAACTGTTCAAATTGAAACAGTGAAAGATCACAAATATTTACTCACATTATCAATTTCAACTATCTCCTAGTTAAATAATACTTATTGTATCTGTTGATATTATGTAAACAATTATTGTTTTGGCACAACTGTAAAAGACCACGTATATTTTACACTATAGGCCTACACGATAAGTGAAACTTAGTTAAGCAGTCTCTACAAACACTCGGAAACAGTCGCTGTGCGAGGTAATTCTCAACGAGTATACCCTACTCAATTTATTGAATATTTTTTAAATTTATTATAAAGAAGTTTCTATATATTCATATTTCAGAAAAGAAACAATTGGTTTATGATAATTAAAGTATGAAAGTGTTGTTTTTTATTGTATTGTATCTAAATATCTATTAAACACAGCGTCTATTGTACTTCCAATTTAATGGTGGATACTTTACGATAATTATTCGTTTTAAAATTACATTCCTCTAAAGAGAAATTTACATTAAAAACTCCCAAAAAAGATACTTAATTAAGAGCGATTATTGTCTCTTGATTCATTATCAGAGACAACAATACAAGTTTAAAGATAAGTTAAATTAATAATTGATATAAATATATAATTTGCACAAAAGAATATTTTTCAAATACAGTTTGAACTATATTATAATCTATGATAGTACGGTACACAAAAATGCAACGTTTATATCAGCAATTTCCCTTGAATTAAAACAGGTTTTCGAGACAAAAGTGGTGGAGATCTAGTCGCGTAGAGGAGAAGGGGTGCTTCGTTTCATTACACAATCAGTCGCATGTAGCCAATTCACTTTACTGGGCTCAAATAAGTTTTTTGAAGCGTTCTAATGAATCAAAATCAGCACTCACGTTCTCCTTCATTATCTTATTTAGACTAAACACACACGAGGCAGTTTATGTAGAGTCGATATATTAAAACACACGTCTTTGTCACTTTGACACCTTGTTTTCTCGCGACATTTGAGCGGAATTACTGTCGAATGCGACCTAACAATACATATTTTGTGATTGTTACATTCAGACTAGTTAAGTGATGTCTGCAAAAGAGCTGTACGATACTCTGAAAAAAATATAACACGTTAAATTTTAAAATTGCGTAAATAAATATATGTATTTTATCCATGATAATTGCACTACTTCCTTTTAGTATTGTATAGACCTAACACTGTATTATAAAAAGGATCTGTTTAAGAAGAGGACTGCCCTCATAATCAATTTTCTATTGATATAAATAGAACAGGCAGAATCTGATCTCACAGAACAGTTGAAACGTTATTGGCGTATATTGTGGGCAGTATTTTTACCTGGAACAGATAGAACGTGAAACCAGTAGTGATTTGTTAGATATCTACTTATGTGGCGCTGAAGGAACAAGGATGATGATCTGTTTGACATCATCTTGAAGGACATCAATCTATATTGGGCTCCAGAACAATAAAGTGTGCATTCATATATTATTTATAAAGGTGGTTAGGTTAGGAAACCTTCTCGGTGCCCATGTTAGATTGGCGGTCCTCTTCTAGAACAGACCCAATAAAAAGATTAAATATTTTTTATTTGTAGGCCCATAAATTATTAAATATAACCATTAATACATTTTTACCATCGACGTATTTTTGAAAATTTAAATTGAATTTTTATTGTATTAAATAATTCTCACGATATTAAAGAATTTCTCACTGGAAAATACTACTGAGGAGACAAGGTGGTTGAATCCTGTCGGCTAAGTGGCTGCCGCAACATCGACTTTCACCCCTTCTTGTGAACAGTAATGAAAATTTGTCGACTCGGCTCAAACGGCCTCTTGTGTTTTTAGCATTACGCTATTGAAATTTGATAATAAATTTAGGCAGTTATTTAGAATTGTACACACTATCTAAACACATATAATGTTCAATATTATCGCCGAATAAATACTTCAAAGTTTTATCTAAAGTAACAAAAAATATTAAAGTTAATAAGGTTTTCGTTAGTACATTAATTTGTTTATCTTTGTCATTGTTTATCTTCAGTACTCATTTGCATATTGCAGAGTGAATATTTTAAAATTTAGTGAAACACTTGTATTAATGATGGGGAAAATAATAAAGGCTATGTTTTTATTATGTTAAAACAATAATTTCAGTAAAAAAATACTATTCTTGTTCGGTCACAGTTACTGTTTTGGGGTAATTATTTGAAGTCTATGTTTACACGAATGATTTCCTTTTGGTCTAGTTGCTTTCGCTCAAGCGTCATGGTGAGAGGTTATGACTTTATTGGGCCTCAGTTACGGGGTTAACCCAATATTGTAGGGTTCTTACGATTGATGGGTAATTATGGTTTTGAAGGCTATAAATACATATTCGAAACGCCATATTCTCGTATATTACCCGAGCAAAAATGCGTCTGGAAGTGATATACCAATCGAGGTTCGGTCTATGCGTCGCGGAATAATAATTTTGAGATATAAGTTGAGATTAAATGATTCAAATTCAATTAAAGTTCAGCTTCACACTAAATTAGCAAAGCCTGTAGTATGATATATTTATTAAATTAAGAATATCAGACATATTTACTTAGCTTTGGAGAATTAAATTACTGACTTCCATCGTCCAACGGTAATTACGTAAAGCTAAAATGAATTTCCAGAGTATTAAGTTGTAGAACATAATAGCCTTTAGTCTAGACCAATTAGTTATATTCTGACATAAGTTTTACTTGTAGGAAGAAACAGAGCAAGATTCCTTGGCAGCTCAAACAAGCATCTGTTTTATTTTGAGAATCGCAATGAAAATCTTATTAACGATCCATACGATTCACCAAAACCACTGGAAATATTTGCGTTTAGGATTATTGTTTTTGTTTTCCTTGTTGTTTATCTATTAATCTGAAACAACTTCAAGTACTCAAATATTTTCTCATTCATACCATGCACAAACAACCTATTCAAGCCCCAAAACTGTTTAATTAGTGAATACATAAGGGTTTTGGGAAAACTATCTGGTACTAAAGATGCTAATTTTTGGTATATACTCGTAGAAAATTTTTACATAATTATTAAAATAACGTATGGCAACCTCCACAGCATACAACATTTTAAATTTAATAACAAACAATTATAGAAGAATTACTCAAAACTGAGATTTTTGTGTTATTCTCATATAAAATTTCAGCCTATTGAAGTTTAAATAAATGTCATATAGCTTTTTTACTTAGGGTAGGAAGATGTGTGATTAGGATTTATTTAAATTAGAGAATAATTCGGCCTAATAATAATGTAGTGTTTGACAGCAAAACAATGTTTTGCCATGTAACAGAGAGTAATACAATTGTATAGGAAGGAGAAGCTCAAATTGGAGTTTTAGAAAACATGTCTTATTTTACCTCATTAGACTTTTAATTATTAGTATTTTAAATCTGATTTTTCTAGTGGTTATTAAAAAAAGACGGCATATAATGTGAAATTGTTACTACTCTGCTTATCACTAACTACTTGGGTTTGCAGTAATGGACAATAGGCGATTAAAAGTAGATCGTGCTTTGGATAAAAATACGTATGAAAAGAACTTTTTTAAATCTTATTTAGAATCATTTTACAATCAGCATATCAAAAAGTTCTCTACCAAAAGTGGTTGGAAATTTGTTTGTTAAACAAATTAGTTATAAAATAGCTGTTTTTTACAAATATTATTTAAAATATTCATTTACGGAAAGTATAGAAAGTTTCACGTAAAAATCCCTACATGAATTATATAAATATTTCTCTAACATGAAATCTGTGGACTTCAGAACAATTTGTTTATCGCTCAAAAATACCGCTCGGAGATGCAGTTTTCCGTGAGGAAAGCGCTCGGCCTCGCGCATCGCGCATTACATTTGTTATAACTTTCTAACTGAATGATCAAATTGAATGAAACAAATTGCAAATGAAAGAGTAATACTACAGTTATTGTAAATTTATTTTTTACTTAATAAAAAGGTCTGTCAATAATCACAGTATGTATAGATAGTGGAACTTCAATTTAAAAAAATATATAACTAGTCAAAAAGCTGCCACTACTGTAATATTAATGGTAAACATTTGAAACTATCAAGATTTAGTCTTCACGTAATGTGAAAAACAATGCTTAAAAAAAAAAATCTGAATAATTTATTTTTTATGATAAAAAATTTCAAAAAGTCGAAATTTTAAGAATATGACAATATGATTTTTATTCCCAATTGCAACAACCTATAACATTAGTTTGACGTACGATATCAAATTTTTAGTGGTGAATTTTTTGAGTATGAAATATGTACTTTAAAATGCATTAATTAGTATACCTCTGAAAATTGAATAAACACTTTTATGAATAATTAAATAAAATCAGAAAAGTTTAATCTGAAACCCCAAAATTTTAGTTAGTTTAAAGTTAATAAAAATTATTTATTTATTTTTCTATCCTACATAATTAGTGTATATCTTGAGACTTGAAATGAAGTAAATTTAATAAAAATATATTTTTTAGCACACACACACACACACACACACACACATACATACATACATACATACATACATACATATACATATTAACATTTGGCGAATTATGTCATTTTTTTAATAATTTGAGATAATATCGAGGTATGAATATCATTAAAAAATATAAAAATAAGTTTTTAGCAAAAAATATTATGTAATTAGTGAAAAATACATATACAGTTTTAAGGACTCAAACTAAAAATATTGAACGTATTGAACAGTATAGAGAGAGATGGACAATGAAAGAACGTCTGTGTGGCCTTGATTTGAATCTTGTTCCAAGTAGGAGAGGAGAGCAAACATAACACCAGGCTGTTGCTCCAAAATCGAAAATATATGATGAAACTCTTACTTGTGTAGCATGTATACGTATGCTTACGTATAAACTATCACATGTGACAGAATTTTGAAAGGAACCAGTAAAGCATGTTTAGCCATGGTTTACGTAAACAGGTCGCTCATCCTTTTTAAAGCAAACTTATATACATTTTTACAATATGAAATTATTTTTGGCAAATCCCTTCAATTACATTCTAATAATTTATAGTGAAAATCTGTGAATTTCACTTACATAAAACACTTTACAAGGAAATTTTTCCGAAAGGTAAGACATATTCGATCAGCCATTTTGAATTTTTGGTATAAAAATTATCGTTATTAAATTCTTCCAATTAGTTTTTAATAATTTCTAGTGAAATGTCAAACAATTTTCCTCTTTTATAATTTTTTTCTAAACGTCAGGCATATTGAATTAGCTATTTTCAATTTTCAATTTTTGACATAAAATTCGGATTAAGCAACCTCAAAAATATGTTTGTAAAAATTTTGGGGGAAAAATGTCTATAATTCCCTAAGATTTTAAAATTTGTATAAAAAACATCCATTTTTATTGTTTAAATAATTATCAAACAATTCCCAACTTATACCAATTATTGGAGAACGTTTTTACTTGAGGGCATTTATAAATTAAATTAAAACTTTTGATCAAATACAAGGTATACTTATTTATTTCCAAATAATACATGTTTTGGTGCTACACTACAAATTTAAATAAGGTTTCTAAAGAGGTATAATTGGGTCATTAAAACTCCCCCAATCAATATAAAAATTATTTCACATTGAGTCGACACTATATATGACGATTAGAAGCTTAATTTCTTGGGGGTTTGGTGGAGGTTTTATAGCTGGTACTAGAAGGGGTAATATTAATTTATTTAGGTTGGAAGCGTTCTAGTGGGTCTGTACCAACTGTTGTAACACAATGAGGTTCGATCGATTACCGACCCTATTTACAGCTAATGTCTCAATTTAAACATATTGGTTAACGCAACCAGCTTTTGCAGAACTAATAACAATATTTTCAACTACAAAATTACACATATAGCCCCAAATCTAACAATACAAATCTAAATTCAACACATCATGTGATCACGAGACCAATATTAGAACAATATTACATATATAATATTTTTTTGATACATTCTAAAGTACGTATAAAAATATAGTTTAGTCAGGGTCAACGAAACACTCTAAATTATAATAATCCACACATTATAGAACAATAAGCACAATTACAAACAAAATGACACTTGCTACGCGATACACCCACTCTTGTCGAGTGTCCAAAGATGGTTATGCGCGTAGCCTCAAGAGCTAAACGTATTCTACAATATTTTATTAGAGCGTGTAGGCATCTCCAATACAGTAGTGGAACTTGAAAAGAGAACGTCTGTTTATGAAGGCGCCACATTCTTGTGCTTAGTAACAGAAAATGTTGGAATTGGTTTCCGGAAGTGTTGAGAATGGGGGGGGATTTGAGAATTCATCACAACATGGACAACGAACCTCTACAGAGTGTTCTAAGTCAAGACTATAAATTTAGTGGTAATTTTTAATTTAATATTTTTGTAAATAGTAACTTTTATCACGCTTATCTAAAAAAATAAAAGTACATAATGTCTACTTAAAATATCTATTGACTGCAATATAATTGCAGTGCATCAAAAAGCCCTCTAGTTTACGTAGGTTTCTTCTCTTCGATATTTTCTTTTAAAATTATTTTACTTAATAAAATTTTCCTCTATTCCAAATGTTAGCTTCATTAGTAGCCTAATATAATATTTGGACTCTTGTGTAGAGATAGTCTTCTCATGTCGGTTAAATATATTTTAAATTATAGCTAGAATATCTTGTAAGGATTGTTGAAAAATAATTTTTGTAATACGTTTGAATGTATATGTTATTTTGTTTGTGTTTTAATCTAACCATAGGAGTAATTTCGTTAATCAATATTCTCAGTATTATCAACAAAATATTATAGTTTATATAATTGGTCATAACTACGGGATAAATTACAGGTCTTAAAAATAATAATTTTATACAAAAAATACGTGAAATATTTATAATAAAAGAAACATACACATATACCAATTAAAAACGAAAACAAATTTGAAATTTAGAGATAATTCAAAAATAAATCTAATGCGAAATATACTTATCCATATAAAAACACTAAGTGTTACACCACTTTCAGACGTGATTTGAAAAACTGAGTAGCATATTACACGTAAGTTTAGTACCACCAAGTAATATTCTATAACACAATTAAAATGTAATTAAACATCTTCCAGCTGTTTGTTCAGCAAATACACTTTTAATGATAAACTTTGAAATTTTGTGTATCATTTTTATCCCAGCTAGGAATCTTATAATTAAAATGTGTAGATTGTTCCATCTTTCCCAGCTTCGTTTGTTCTAATCTCACGTTTGTTGACACGTTTTGGATACATTACATTATCAAAACACTTAATAGTACTTAGTAACGCTTTTTTTCTTCTTTTATTATTATTATTATTTTTTATATATAGAGGTTTTGCAAAATGCGTATTTATGCACCCGTCCTCAGGGACTTATAAGTCGGACTCTCCCAAAGGCATACCGACTAAAACCTTCCTCTTTGCCAGGCGTTTTCCCCACTCCGGGACCTCTCTCGCATTACTTCAGAGTGGCGCCTGTTTTTAGCCTATCTGTGGCTCCTCTTCTCTGGCTGCTATGGGTCTAGTCAGCCTCATCCTTCTTGCACCTCAGTACCAATTCAACGTATTCTACAATTGCCACCCAGTGTTCTCTGCACGTCAACATCTCTCCAACTATAGTCCCAGTGGCTAGTTCTCCCACCATGTCGCTAATGCCACGTCGTTGTTCTACAAAGCGGTCGCATTTTTAAAGAACGTATGCTCTGCATCATCCCTGACATTATTACACACTCTACAGTTAGCGGATGCTACCTTCCCCATCTTTCCCAGGTAAGACCGGAAGTACCCATGCCCCGTCAGGAACTGCGTGTGGAAGTAGTTCACTTCACCATGTCCTCGTTTCATCCAATCCTGTAGGTTCGGCAGTAGCGCAGCTGTACATCGACCTCTAGTTTCACAGTTCCATCTCTCCTGCCATCTGATCATGGTATACTCCCTAGCCTTCTGCTAGCCTCCTGTCCACTTAGCAGATTATGAAAAATAGGAAGTTAATTTACATTTTAAAATATGAAACTATAGATATTAATTAACACATATTAAACAAAGCCTGACTTCTGTGAGAATCAACTTTGAGCCATTCATATTCATTATAAATATCTTGGTCATAACCGATTGAAAATACAAAACGCATGCATGGTGCCTGGGTAAGCCGCAACCTTAACTTGGTATTAGGTCACTATAAACTGCACAACCGTAATTAAATAAAGGAAATAGCAACTACTCAGTAAGCAAAGTTTTTACCCTAATGGGGGATGAGGATCATAAAACTTCTAAACTGTCTCAGTGAAGAACATATCGTGTAGAACGTACAACATAAACAACCTATTATACATATGATGAAACGACAGAAATCGTTTTAGAACAATGCACACATTTAGATTCTAAAGAATTTTAATTGCTGAATTTACGGCACTTCTTTTGGCACAACGATTTCTGACTCAGCAGACGCCAATTCCGAATATCGAGTTATACATAAATTGAATGTTTTAATAATACAATTAGTTTTGATTATAGGATTGAATACTTTTATTATATTATAGAAGAGCGCGAAGATTATTAACAAATAAACAGAGCGAAAATATTGTACAATCTTTCTTACCTATCCATTCAAGAAACCGAAGTCTAAATATACAAAATGTGTTCGTCACTAGCTCCACGAAATTTCCGAGTTGAAGTTTATCGTTAATAAATGTGAAAGTGATATAGATGTCGTGATTAAAAGAATATCAAATCAATGTAGCATAGTGCAATGTTCTACAACAATCTAAAAACAATTCCTGCTCTGGTTCAAGGTCAAAGTTAAATAAGTCTCAGGTGGCTTTCAAATAGGGCGAATAATTCAAACCGACTCAAGAATTATAGGTGGAATTTTACGGTAACGAAAATTTTACTGACTGACACAAAATATAAAATAAAATTACAGCAAACGAATAATTTATAAAACATTATGAGACATTCTGACTGTTATAATGACATTATAGACTAACAGGGTATTTTAAGTATTTTCCAATAAATGTGAATGCGTAACTTTTAAAAATTATGGTTAGGTTTTATAAAATTTCTTTATTCGAATTATAGTTATTTCCACTACCGATGTATTTTCCAGTTTTAGGTTACATTACACAAATAGGAATTTTTGAGATAATGGCTCTTAATATGTTTTGTTTTTGTACTCTCGGCTAAATATGAAAATAATAATAATAATAATAATAATAAAATAAAATAGAAAAAAAGAAGAAAAAAAGGAAAAAAGACAAATATTTCTCTAGATACTCGTATACTTAGGTTATGTTTCACCAATATTTCTTTAATATATTTTGAGTTATTTCATGAAAGTTGTATTTTCCAAATCTTTGCTTACATCTCCCAAACAGGAATATTCGGAGAAATGGCAATAACATGTTTTGTTTTTGACATTGTTGAGAGGATAAATTTGTAAAAAAAAAAAATCGTAGAGAAAATATTAAAAATTCTTTATTTTTATTTTATCGAAGGTACTTTTAATTGTTGACTTATCATAAAAAATAAGAAGAATATCTTGAAAAAATAATTAAGATAAATAAGTCTCTAGATACTCGTATGACCCAAAATTAGAAATTCAGTCTATGAAGTTAGTTACACAGCTCAGTTCACAGTGGTAAATAAATAAATAAAATAGTAAAAACTTTGCAAAAATTTCGTAGTAGATATTTTACCTTCTTAATACTGTAATGGTTTACTTACACTATGCAAATGTAAGAAAATAATGATAATTGTAATACCATCAAGAAAAAATCAATTATCCTAGCTGTTCTTACTTCACTTGTGTTTCGATGAACGTAAAAAAACTTTTAAATGACATCTCGTTGGGTGGTACAAAGACGTTACTCCAATTACAATTAAAGACCTTAAACATGCATTCCGATGTTCCCGTCTCGGGACTGTCTGCTCTACTTGTATCAGTGTGTGTTTGGAACGGGAAATACAATTAATAAGTTGTTTTATTTGGTCGGTATTTTATTTGGAAGAAAATAAATTGTTACAAATCTTAGCGAACGGAGGGTTTCCTCTTTGATGCGCTTGTTGTGTCTCGGTTGAAAGATATGCCTAACATGGAAAATGAAGGAGCAAGTCCAACAAAGTTAACTGAGTAAGTCAGTAGTTATAAGAATTGTTGAGGACATTTCATTAGGTATCGTAGTTGAATGATCTTCAACATTGGTGGCATTCAATATGCAATGTTAAAATTTATGCTTTTTAATTGGAGACCGTTAATAAAATTAAACACTCTAGAATCATGATATAATAACTTAAAAAAAAAAAAAAATCATAAACTATTGTTTATTATGAAATAATTTAAGTAATCAATGAGTAATTACATGTCATCCAAACTTTGATATTACTCTTGTAAAATAATTGTAAATATGTTTCTACACTTCAACTGGTTAATCTCATGATTGTCTTTTGTTAGATTTAATTATAATAAATAAAGTTCTCCCTAATGTTATAATGTCGAAATAAGCAATGGCAAAAATATGACTATAGGACTATATGAGTACATTATAGTTCCCCACCAAATTTCATGTTCCCATCTTTATTTTTATGGGCGCTAACGTGCTTACGTTCTATCAAGGACTACGGAAGGACGCAATATCGAAAATAACAAACGAAACGTGAAAATCAGTGAAAAAAAGTGGTGGATTTATTTTGTGTTTACCAAACTTACTCTAAGCCTCGTGTTTTCGATAAGTAATGGAACCCGACATAAAATAAAAATAATTCTTAATAATATTATTATTTATTGTACAAATTTATGCCTATCTGAATAGGTAGATGAAGTCCATATGATACTTAAACATATCAAAACTTCTATATACTCAAATAAACGATAGCTATGTATATATTTTACAGTTGTTGTAATAGAATGGTATAATTTTTCTATGGTATAGTAAATGGATGCTATTTTATAAAAAAACAATACAATTTTGGTTAAAATGCCTTGTATAAAAACATAACATGTTATACAAAGTTTAGTCTTACTAAATTACAGGGAATCAAATTTAGTGTTTTGTTGGTTTCATGAAGAATTAAAACAATTTCCCTCTTCTGCACCTAATGTTATAAACATGAAAATATATGGTGTATAGTACCAGGTGTAAAATAGGACCGGGGCAGTTAAATGATTTGAACAAAAAAGTAGAATTCGAATTTGAAATCAAAAATTTAAAAAAATATTTGCCTTACATTTTAAAGCCAATTTACCCCTCCCTCCATTGTAGGGTATTTGAGGGATAACTGAAAATGTTCATATGCAAAGGCCCTCATTTTAAAAGTCTTGTTTAATAGAAACTAAGTGCCCAAACTAGAGGTCCACTCTTACTCCAATCCAGGTTAAATATTTAATAAATATAATTTACTTAGAAATCTACGGTAATGAAATTTAATTTGTGACAGTAAAAATTGTTCTCTTTTTTTTGTTGAATAAAGACCCTTTGAATTCTAAAAGGTTGTCCAGAATTTAACTCCCAATTCATAAAATAATTTTAAAAGTTTAATTATTAAACATTATTGGAATTGTACTTTAAACTTAAATCTGAAAAAAATAATTTTGGGCTTAAAAATAAAGATTTTAAGGTAATGTAACTTCATTGTCATATTCCAATAAATTAACAGTAATATATTTACTCTAATAATGTCTCAATATATTCCTTAAAATAGCTTCTGGGGTTAAATTAAATTTTATTAATATACGACCTGCCGCTATTTTGGATCGGAGTAAATAAGATACCAACTTATAGTTTACGCATTTATTTTCTATTAAAAAAAGACCCTAAAAATGAGGCATTACTCTATGGACAAAATTTGAAAAAAAAAATTTGCCCCAAAACACTCAATTTTGGTGTGAGAATTAATTTTCCATTTAATGCAAAACATAGGTAATACATAAAAAAAACACTTCTAAAGATTCATCTTTGATTTTTTTCAAGTTCAAATAATATATTTAACCGTCACGTGACTTTTTTACACCTGGTTTTTTATATACAAGTTTCAACAAAAGTCAAACATAAAATGAAATACAATTACAAACACTAGATAATAAATATATTCATAAATACAAATAAATAGATTTAATTAATTTATCATGAATATAAATAACATACAGGACACACACAAACACACACACACACACAC
This sequence comes from Aphrophora alni, assembly GCA_963513935.1. Lineage (NCBI taxonomy): Eukaryota > Metazoa > Arthropoda > Insecta > Hemiptera > Aphrophoridae > Aphrophora > Aphrophora alni. The sequence goes on along the minus strand of OY740768.1, from coordinate 128,722,186 downwards.
ACACAAAACACCCCCACACGAGCTCTCAGTGGGGGAATGAGCTTATGTTTATTGTTAGAAACTGGGCTAAATTGAACAGACAGGAACACAAAGAGCGTCTTGGCATTTGTTTGGAGGTTTATTTTTAGTTTGACAAACAGTAGGAATAAGTACTTACTTTTAATTAATCATGCGTGAACTTTTTGTGTATTTTGGTAAGAAAGTGTTTCCTTAGTTAAAACTATTAAAACTATAAATAGAATGCAATGTTTGTAAACACAATAAAGAATTAAATGTTGAAAATTATAAGTATTGACTGTATTACCAAATCTACATAATAATAATTTGTATAATTATCGAAAGTAAGTAATCAAATGGTATTTGTTTTGTAGTACTTAAAATTGACATAAATTAGACAAAGCATAAAAATCGACATCTGTAGAGTGTAGACGAACTAAACTGGCATGTTGAGCAAATCTTGATCTTAGTGCCATCTATAGTGTACCAGTAAAACTAAGTGTAATCTCTCCTACAAAACACAGTACCAGTGTAGATGTGTTTTTCTATAAACGTAGTAAAATATAAGAGGAGATTTATTTAAAAAAAAAAAAACATTCAATGACTATTCCAATATACTATATTTCCCTAAGTGATTTTCCTAAAACAAAATTAAAATTATAGGAAACGATTGATGTATTTGCATATAAATTAAATTTAACTATTAATGTTTTTTTAATATATAACCTTTTACCAACATACAAATGTTCACTTCATTTTAACATTTTTCAAATGATTTCAGTTTAAATTTTATAATGTGGAACATCTTGAAAACCGTTACCTTTATACAGTATTTACAAGTTTCAGAATATTTTGCACATTTAACGACAAATAAAATGATATTTTATTTTTTATTATAAGTCAATGGATAATTCAATTATCGCATTTTAAAATATTGAATGCTGAATATCTAGGAAAACATTAATTTTTAGTAATATTGTAATTTTTTTTTTCAGTTTTAAAGGTAAACACATTGAAAACACTTTTTTTTAGGTCAAATTATAACTTAGTTATCAAAAAAAAAGATAACAAATAATTTTTATAACACTTATTTCTTAGTTAACAAAAACCTCTATTAAATTAGTCCGTTAATTCATATCGTGTATTAATTCAACCCAATGATAATAAGATATAACAGATATAATAAGTTTATGGAGAGTGTAATCAATTACTAAGACATTTTTTGTTGATAATGTTGTCGATAAGTTAAGCTATAATTTAACCTAAAATAAAAAAAAGATATCAGAGTGTTGACGTTAAAATAGAAACATAGCTTGTCTCTTGTATATTTTGTGACTAATTTAAAATGTATAAATATAAAGTATTGTTCCATTGGTAAAAGGTTACATACAATTTATTACAAATCTACACTCAATATAGTTTCTGTTCCATTTTCGAAAAAAGTATACATAAACAGATTTTAGACAAAATGAAGAATTTTAGTGCAGCTGTAACTTATACTGTATAAATTTCGTTGCAACTTTTTCTTACCCAGTGTAACGTAGTAAAGAGCAAGTTTGGTAATCGCAAAAATATAGACATCTCTTTTTACTGATTTTCTCAGAAAACTATAAAATGATTTTCGATGTTTATAAAAAGAATAAAGATCGCTAGCTATCTGGCAAAACTGTCACGTAAGTACACTCAGGGATAAGCTGAATAATTAGTGACTCACCCACTGCATCTCTGTTGATCCAAAGATAACTTTGTTAAGGCTTCTTAGTAATTGTTTAGTAATATCTACTGTAAGTGAATGTTCTTTAATTGTTGAATAAAACGACTCCAAACAAGCCATTATTAAAACATAAGGGAGAAATAATGTGAAGCAATGTTAAAAAATATTTGTCATATGATAGATTAAACCTTATCGAATAAATACATAATCGAAAAAAAGTTATCTAATATGCGTTAATTAAAGAAAAAAATTATAAAAACATAATTATGTACCAAAATTACAAAAAAGCAAAGCACTAAAAATTACACACTTGCTTACACTTAAATTGAAACCTTGTACGAAACAGCGATTCAGTCAATAAGAAAAAAAAACATTATGACCTATTGGTAATATGACATATTAAAAAAAAACATAAAAAACATAAAATATTAACATGATTTAGAAAAGAAAATTCAGATAATTGATTACAAATAAATGTAATCCATTAAAATAATTAAAAAATAATGAGCTGCACAAAAATAATCCTATAAATGTCAACATCCTATAAACTCTACACTAATAGATATAAACAAAAATAAATGGAAACCAAGAGTTTAATTAAATTTCGTTTCGCTATCTAGTTTCAAATAGGAAACCACTCTTCAATTTTAAAGCGCTTATGTAACAGCACACACATATCTGTTCTTAATTAGGTATCAGCTTGAAACAATAGCTCCTATAATATAAGCACGATAGTGGCCACACAAATTAACATTATCATACTTATACGATATAGGTGACTAATATAAATTCCTATTGAAATTCAGAATAATTCCACTTCTCTACGATCGCACATACTGTAGTTATTGTCAAAAGTGATTTCAAAAACTAATCTCATAATAAAATGTGTTCATATAACAATAGAGCCGAGTCATCAATAGGAACTTAACGAGAGGATGTTTCTTCACAAGATATACAGCTTCAAAGTCTGCCAGTGTCGACACTGATACGAGCGAAGCGAATGGAGATTGTTTAATCTAGGAAACCCGTTAAGTCCTATTCGACTTCAAGATACGAATTCCTATATTCCTACATAAACAAACTTATACTATATTACATATATACTGGGTAAGGCGTCATGATCTACTAATGCAATATAACATTACAACAAGGCCCAAGAGGGCAACTTTTGTAGGCAACTGCCTGAATAGTTCATCAATATTTAAAACCTAATGATGAAACTGAGATTTTTTAATTTACTCACTTGTACATACTTTCTGAACGGAAAAGAACATTATTAGGTACCCTGTAGTCGGACAATTTTGTTTAGTGGTTTGCAGTAGCCTATAGGACGCTGTCATTCATTTACCCAGTTCTCCCTCGCTTTGCTCGTATCGGTAACTCGGTAGTACAGCTGTTAATGATTTCTTTTTAAATAGTACTTGTTTTGATCATGACTGACACACTCAATAGTCGTTGAACTTAAGTGTTTATTGACGGTGATCAAGATTCATACAAATCACTTAAGAACAATTATACTAACTTCCGTTTTTTCTCACTCGTGGAAATTTTAATTTTAAACACCAAAATTAGATAGAATTCATAATTTCATTTTGATAAAATATACTTTTATATTGGTGATTCAAATTTATTGTTTTTAACAGATAATCTTCAAACATGCATTTTAAAAATAGTAATTATCATACGTTTTAATTCGGACGATAAGTGGTATCGTACCATTTGAGCAAAATTTGATTATCATAGTTAAATCAGAATTTGAGAGAATAGAGCTTTTGGGTTTTTCGTTCTCATAGGCAGAAAAAAAGTCCAAATTTAAACATAATAAAAAATCAAAGTTTTATACGAGAAAGTAATTTAAGGAAAAACCATTTTCAGAAATATTTCAAGTTTAATGGACATTAAATTTGTACAAATAAATTAGGTTTACCATTTATTGTATGAAGTAGTATTTAGAAATGTTTTGAGCCAAAATGTATAATTTTAATAATGGAAAAAACACAATCCATTGACTTGGATGGCTTGGATATCCAGTGAAAAAGAAAAAGAGATGTAAAATATAGAAAGAGTGGGCCATAGGGACTTGTGAAAATGGAAGCGACACCTTGATAAAAAGAGAGAATTACTTAACGTACCTGTCTTTGTCGGTCATATATTATGTCCACTAAGCCAGGATGGAATGACCCCCATCTGTAATTCTTTTTACTTTTATTGGGATCACGTTTTCGGCGAACTTTCCTGCTCTATGTCTTAACGGTTCGCTGTCTTTATTTGGTAAGTTGTACCTCTACTAATTTTACACAGATGAACATATTTTGATTTGTAAACAATAAAAAAGTGACGCATAATTAGGTGCAGTTGTTGTTTGAGCTTAAGAGACATTCTAGCTTAAATATATTTTAAAAATATAACATTATTTTCTTTTCTTAAAATATTTTGAAAAAAAAAATCTCAACGAAAGTGCATAATAATTATGCTTTGCCAAATTTCGGGAGGTGATAGGGATATAAAAAGTAACAAAAAGGTTTAGATGAACATATGACCTAGAACGCTTCCTTTTCCGTCTGTTCGCCATTCATTTTGTGTTTTTTCTAGCCAGACGAAACCCTAGAACGAATTAATATATATATATATATATTGTAACGTTGAGAAGCCCTAAGTAAAAGCTTTGTCCAATTCAAAATGTTTAAACCTTGTCAGTTAGAAATAAATGTCAAACATAAACGTCACTCCAACACATAATAAATTTTGTTAAAGGATTTCTAAGGAAACAATACTTCGAAACTACAAAATTATTGAAAGGGCGAGGGCAGCGTGACAAATTAAATAGGAAGAGTTGAGTTATGTAATGTGACAACATGGGAAATTAGAAAGTTTGTGTACGCCCAAGTTAACAAAAGAAAAAGAGACAAAAAACTAGGCAGAGGTACGTTGAACTCAGCTAAGAAACAAGATTTAACGAACTTTGAAAGACGGTTAGAGTTTGAAAAATCAAATCCAACCAACCAAAAAGAAGCGTCATCCAGAAATAAGCGAAGAAGGGGTAAAACGGGAAAACTCTGCGTAAGAATTCAAAAATCAGAAAAAGCAGTGAAGAACGAGCGTCGCAAGGGAGAGGAACTAGGAACAGGGCGAAGTTCGCCAAATCGTCGTAAAGTTGAAGAAAAGTTTTAAGTCATCGAATTATATTAAAATCATCGTAAAGTTAAAGAAGAGTTTTGATTAATTGACCAAGAATTCAAGCAACAGAGTGAGGTAATTCAAGCTTCGAGATCGTCAAAGTGCCTATAAATTGGATTAAGTTTCTTGTGATATCAGCCATAAGTTCGAGGGATCATCTCACCTGTAAAACTCCAAGAAGACATCATTCCATGCTACTGAACCACGATAAGTTATCTGATTAGTTATTGTAGTTTTTACTTCAGGTTACCAAAGAAACCACGCCCCACTTTAAATAAAATCTGAGCTAGGCCGAGAGCCATTTAAACTTAAATTTTCAAAGAGCAATCAAAGTAACTTCATTATATAATTGGTAAATTATACCTGGCGCCCAACAAATCAATAAAACAATTGAGATATTAAAATATAAAGACTAAATTAAAATTACAATTAATGATACGATTTTGATGCACCTAATAATAATAATAAAATTGCTATGTTCTAGAATTAAGTATTTCATTGTGTTATAAATGTTTATGTCTAGTTTAAGTTGAATGGATGAGATTTAGTGATAAGATGAATAAATTTGAATACTCATATGTGCATCAATTAATTTGAAGATTTAATTAATTCAACTGTTATATATTGGCACCCAACTTTAGGGCAAATTGTATTTTAAAGAATAAATAATTTAAATATGATAACGTAGTTGTGTTTTAATCAAAGTAATTAATTAAAAATAAATAATAAAGGTTATAATATATATATATATCGATACGCAATCGCAGAACGTTTTCATGCCATTAGTTTATAGTTGAAAAAAGATTATGATATTTCACCTAATCGTTTCAAAATAACAGCCATTAAAAATGTTATTGTTTCTGTGGAGTTTAACCATTTTAAATGGCCGCCATTTATAAATCGTTAAGTGAAAAATGAAATATTTAAACCGTTTTTTTTTTTTGTATAAAGTTGCGCAAAATTTAGTATCAATATCTCTATTCCTTCTAGAGCTTATATTGTTTATAAAAAATAAAATAAAAAAAAAAATAATAATAAAAAAAAATAAAATAAAAAAAATTAAAAAAAATGCCGGATAGTCGTAAAAAGAAACGTTTTAGGAAATATTTTTATACCCACTTTTTTTTGCTTTTGATGTTCTCTACCACCTCCCGACGTTAGGTACAAAGATTTTATGAACACTTTGTACAATGTATAGACAGACTCAGACAATGCCTTTTCATAGCAGATTCTCCTCTCTGGAAAATCGAACAGGTGTTTTTTAGTTCTAATTTCTATATTTATTTGTACTCTAGCAATATACTAAAGAGACAAACATACACACTAGGTACAATGGATCACTGATATCTTACGTTTGAGGATTCGATATTTAGGATTATTTTCAGTTTGTCTTTTCTGTATTTGGTTCTTGTCTTGTCAATCTTAATATATTATGTTTTTATCAGGTGGTGTTGAAACTTAGTCGTTAAAATGTCGTTTTATGTATTTTCATCAGTGAAAATTGGAGCGTTTATTGTATATTTATTAAAACTTTTTCAATTATTCAATAAACTAACGTAAAATAAATAGTTATATTTATGAGAGCTATAAATACTTGGATGCAGCTGTTTTCATCGTACGAAACTCATAAATGACATGAACATAAACTTTATCATATAATGTTCCATCATTTCATCATGGTTTATTGATACTCTCTCTCATATACTACCGCACATAGGAATTTATTTGTCATTATAAAACAAATTCAATAAACATTATTTCGAATACTGTTTTGAGGACTCGAATCTATAAAACGAAAGTATCTTTTGTCATTCTGAGCACTGAATATTTCGACCGATTTTGTACAGTTCGTTATGGTGTTATTTTTCTGTACAAATTGGAAATTTGTATCTTAATTAAATTACCTGTTCTCATTAACATTTTCTACTCTAACCAATAACAGAAATTATGAATTGAAGAAATTGCATTTCGAAACTAAGAAATATCCACCGACCTTACCCATAGAATAGTTTAGCATAATTTATGTCCCACTGTGTAATAATTGTGTGTATGTAAACGATAAAGAGATAAGAATTTTAGTACGAGATATTTTAAACTGCTATGTGCTTTAGTTTGGATTTAAAAATTTTTATTGTACGATTGGGGACTATAGATATTACCTGTAGTTCGTAAATTTATTTAAACAAAAATACCATTGCTAAAAATCAAAATTTGTAAAAAAACAATTCAAAATTAGAAAACAAAATCTGAAATAATAGACCTAATAAACTAGTTCGTAAATTTATTTAAACAAAAATACCATTGCTAAAAATCAAAATTTGTAAAAAAAAAATTCAAAATTAGAAAACATAATCTGAAATAATAAACCTATTAACCTAAATTTTGAAGAATGAATGTCAAATAATTTTCTTTTATACCAGGATTTGTTATTCTTGAAGATGTTTGTTTCTTAAAAAAAGAAAGATTTGAGAATTTCAAAACGGCCGGCGGCAGTTGGAAGAAGAAAAATTACTTTTGTTAGTACCTTCATAATTATGTAGGGCTATGTGAGCCTACACTAACTAGTTTAATGAAGTTGTATATCTGTATACTTTCATGAAAAACTAAAGTTGAAAACGAATGGATATACACATACTAAAAACCATACACAAAAACACAGAGAAGTTCATTTGTGTATTATACGATGTTCATTTGTGGTTCATTTAAAACCATGTCGGCATGTGAGGTATTATAAATAATAAAATCACAAATTTCTCAGTCATAAAAATATTACTTTTTGTTTACACTGCACATAAAAACATTGAGTACCAGCAATAACGCTTTTCTGTATTATTGTTTGAAGGGATGAAAAAAAACTAACCGCTGGCCCACAAACAAACTTTTCATTGTGGTAACTTCAAAATAACTCTTGTTTATCAAAGACGAAATGGATGATCTACCACAAGACATAAAACAAGAAGCGGAGAGGAAAGCACAAGAATCGTTGCTTTAAAAAAACATTGCATTACGGCTACTGTAAAATGCACTTCCTAACAAAGGAAAGAATATATGTAACAATCAGAATTACATTATTATTATTAATTTAAAAATTGATTTTTATTTGTAACAGAGTTGTTTATTAAATGGTAACGTAAATATGTCGTATTTATACTGTGTAAAACCAGTTTCGTTCTGTAAATTCAGTTAAACAAATCAAGATTTTTATAGTTAAAAAAACATTTTTTTATGTGTTGTGTATTTTTGCAGTATAAGGAAATGTATTGTTCAGAACTCGTGTCAAAAGTACTTTTTCGGAGCTTGCTCGAATAATTCAAGTGTTACGAAACTCGATTGCACACAGAAAAACCTCACTTTATGGTATTAGTAATTAAATATATATACTATTGTGTTAACTGTAATTTTAAATTCATTGTAGTGTTTTTTTTTGAAATATTCTTTATCATTACACATGTAGATTTAATTTATTTTTTGAAAGACCTTGGGACGGCGTGACATAATGGTATAGTTCCTTCTAGTATTGTTCAATCCGCTTTGTAACCATTGGTATTTATGTGTATCCTACTACTTCATCTTCCGCTACTCTCTTGTTTTATTCAATGTCCAACAGGTATACAGTTAAAAAATTACAATAAAATTTTAACTCAATATCTTACAATAATAAGTTTATTAATTCAAACTCGTTTCAACGACAATGTCGTCATATTCAGAGACACACTAGCTATAATACTCAAACTATGACAGATCAATAAAATAAATGTAGTCAGGTATAGTTTGATTATCGTAGCTCATGCTTCACTGAAGATAGCGATATTGTTGTTGAAACGCGTTTGAGTTAATAAATATATTATTTATGAGAAATTGGCTTGAAGTTTAATATTAATTTTATAACATCTTATAAGTAAAGCTCAATATTTATTTTTAGGTATACATTTAGGGAATTACAAAAAAAGTCTAGTTTGCCTCTTGAACCGCCATTTTAGTTTGAGGCCTTGAAAACGCCACTATTAATATTAATTTAAATTCGATTTTTGTTATCGTTTAAAATGTAATTATAATTTTTGTATAGTAATTAAAAAAAAAAAAAACGGTCCATTGTTGTATAACAAGAATAAACTGATCAATTCAGCTGTTTACATATTCGTCAGTTTTTATCTTTCTATATATAAAGTAAAACTATTTTAACGAACGGGAATTTATACTTAAAAACCCTACAATATTATTTGTAAATACAATAATTTAATTGTAAATTTTACCCAATATAAATAGAAATGAGCTGCTGAAGTTGTTGAAAATTTAACACCGTCTTAAAATTGTTTTGTTTCTAGACTGAAGTTTTTTAAAATTTTTCGTTGAAAAATGTGACTTAAATTAACAGTCAGACTACTAGATGTAAGATCTTACATGTTTCTTTAGCTATTTGCTAATCCTTGAATACATCCATACATAATACCATAACAAGGAAGAACGCTAGTAACACAAAAACTTCAACACCTCAAATAAATAAGAGAACACTCCTAGTCACTTTATATATGAAGTCCCACTCATTTAAAAATTCAGATGAAGTTCGTACAAATTTCATCTTCTAAATTAAATCATCACTTTTAAACCTATTCACTAACAGTCACCAAACATATTCAAAGGAAGATCACTATACATCTTAGCATAACACCATACCAAGGAAGAACACGAGTAAACACTAAAACATCTATCTACACTATAAACAACGAAGAATATCATTTTGTCATGACGCCCACCTCCTGTAATTTTATCCAGAATAACTACATATTTCGATCACCTTCTGCAATAATAAATCAAATTTTTAAACCTAGCCATTAACAAATTGCCATACAAATTAAAATGAGGAACAGTATACATTCACACATAACACCATAACAAGGAAGAACATAAGTAAACAACAGCATAAAGAAAGAAGAACACATTTAATCAAAACACAAATATTACAATGCCCTGAAGCAGGATTTTATGTTTTCAACGGCCAGTCAGCGCAAAGCAAAGCAAACCCCATGTCTTTTTCAGTAGCAATTTGTACTCTTGAGGTAATTTACTCTAATTAGTCTTTTATCAGATGACTTTTTCTTTAACAATATGTAAAGTTAAATTAATTTTAATTAGTTGAAATGTTACATTTTACTGCTATCATGATTTCTCATATTTGTTTCGAACCGTAAAATTTTAGTTTTTATTCTTCGCAAATGTCTTTCAACGTCCATTATATTGTTTATTATTAGATACAAATTTATTTATTTAAACTTTATAGTGATTTCATTAGACCACAAGCATTCGCCGTTTAAAAAAAAAATAAATCGCCGGAAATAACTTGTGAGTGTTATTTGTGACTTATATGATCATAAAACATACATCATTATGTACAAATTGTAGACTAGAAAATAAAATTTTTAAATAGAACTATCCTCGTCCCCCTTAATCGAGCAAGTTTCCGCGTGTTTTATCTACATGACCTATTACGTGATTACAAGGCAAGATTGTGCAAATTGATCTGCTAGTGCTCAAAGCGGCGAGCTCTGTAATTACTAGGATCAATTTTCCCTCCATTGTAAATAGCGCCATGTTGGACAGGAAACGACGAGAGCTATTTTCTCATGAGAATGTTTCAATTATTTAGACAAGCCTTGGAGGACAAAGTACTCGAGTTCTAGTAATTATAGAGTCTCTAGTAGCCGCCATCTTGCTATTATAGTTTCCGGCAGTTCCGCCCTGATTTGTAACTGACCAATCACAAAACATATTTCTAATTATAGGGAAAATATTTTTATCTAGCTAAAACTGAGTTCTTTGGTGATGGGGATTGAGAAATAAACAGTGGACAAACTTCCAATAACTATCGCACACCCTATACATGAAACGTATGAAAAAACAACAAAATATGTCGTCATGGCAACAGAAATGATTTAGTAGGTCAAAATTAGTAGTGGACTACATCTTTGAACTTTCAATGTCTATAAATATAAAATTATTAATAATAACGTCTTTATTTACCCAATTATCTACAACTATATAAAAATATATTAAAAAGACATTTTCTTAAGGTCTTTAAATGAAAGGTCTTTAATTAAACTATTTAATTACATTTTTTGTATATTTCCAACCAGCATTATAAAACATATATAATTTAAATCATTAATGGACGTTCAATCCCTTGTGAATTCATCTATATTCAAATCGTTTTAACTAAGTAATTTCATTCTATAATCGTTCAGTATAGCACAAGTAGGTAGGAAATGAAAAGTCTCCTTCCACTATCATATTTAGAAAGCAAATACAAATTACAATTACTGCGTATTTGTTTTAATAAATTAATTCAGTCCTTGCTATATAAAATGAAGATTCTTAAGCCCCCGTCTCACTATTTCAAATAATCAGGATCTAACTCTTTACAAAATGTGCACCCACCATTATTTAATAGCTAGAGTCTGAAATTAATTTAGAGACCGCTTCTATTCACTATATTATTTTGAAAGTACAAAACTCCTCGTAGGAATACTAAGATCTACCAACCCGCTGTACAAAAACATCTTGTTTTCTATTATTTCTCAAAACAGTAGATCAGAATATAGATTCTGATTTAAACTCATAGACATTTTAGCAAAATTGAAATTTAATCAGCATTTAATAAAAGAACACCGGGAAAAATTATAATCGAACTATACTATAATTATTAAATGTTCGGTCTAGTATGTAATGGTTTGGGTAATAAACCCTCACATTTCACTCAACCTCAAATAATTCATCTTGTATAAGAGAATATCCGTCAAACTTCTTCATGAAATCAAGCAGTTTAAAAATCCATCCATTACAGGAGTGCTTAGTTTAATATAACGCCTTTTAATGAGAAATCCTTAAGTTCAACATCAAACATTTAATGGTCTAATCTTAGGTGCTACTTGTTATTTTTGTAATGTGAAACTTTAAGCAGTCACATGATAAATTTGTGCTATATTTGTTTTAGAAATAATGATTTTTTTTGTTTCAAAAGTTTAAAAGCTAAGCGTATATAATGTAAGTACGCGATAGGCTATGTTTATTATCTCTGACAATGGAATAATAATATTATATGTTATTTCTAAACAATTATTTATGTTTATATGTTTGTGTACCATCTTGTATGTTATATAAACATCATGGCAAATGGGACATACATGTTAGGAAACGTATTGTGTTATGTTTCCTTAATTACAGCCGTAATCTATTAACATCAAATTAAATTTATGTTTAGCTCGTTATTCTGAATTGGCGTTTACTTACAGTTAGAAATCGCAGTGCCAAAAGAACTGCCAACAATCGAGCAATTAACATTCTTTACATCTATGTGTGTGTATTATTCTAAATTAAACTCTTCCTATTGATGATATAAAATAGATGTCTTTTAACTATTGTTATTGTTCACAGGGATAGAACAGAGAGAGACGTTATGGTTCATTTATTATTAGAGTGTGTTTTGGATACGTTAGATTATTACGTAAAATTATTTTTTGTTTTGAATTGTCGCTACATTTTCAATGCATTTCCGATTTATTATCATGACTGACTTGTAGCGAGTAATGGTGTGGCAATACCGAAATGCCCAAACTGGATTTACATCTTACATTATCTAGTCTTGGGCTAAATCCCTTTCATTTATATTTGTTATGAAGTTTCTTTTAACCAACCCCGACGCCCTTCTGACCCTGAATGTATTGGAGCATTAGAGGGACGGGATCTCTATTTTATACTATTTTTAATTTATATGATGATGACCGAACAATATTTTCCTTTAAACAACAAGGAGCATAATCCCGATTTATTGGTTTTGATTAGGCACGTGGTTCATCGCTCACTATTCAATGTAATGAGTGGTAAATCTTTAATTAAAGACCGCAGAAGACGATTACTGCAGAATAGAAAAAATTGAACTCAATTAATTTATATAGGCGTAGTTAGAGGACCTAGACACTATTAAATTGAGTATATTTGGGGGATTTAATATGCCTATATATTAAAAACTATATAAGTCTTGCAATTTGCAAATCTACTCAGTTTAGCGTTAAACTACAAGTCCTTCTTTGTTTACCCAATGTGGGTTAGGTCCTAAAGGTTATTTTACGATATAATATGTTATTATTAATATGGTTGAAGCGAACATTAGTCATATTTGTGTATATAATAAAACTCTACCAAGATTTTCCAGGGTGTTATTATGTTTGCTTCATTCATCAGCTCCAACCTCGTTTTTGATTTAATTTCATGTCCCACTACATCGAACGTCTTCAAGGATCGTTGGGTCTACCTATCTATCTTCCTCCTCACCACTGATGTCCAGACCAAGAATTGTGTCGTGATATCTGACTCTGTTTTGCAAAGTGTGTGACTCTATCTCAAATCTCTTTTAATAGTAACTGTAATTTTCGTCAGGTAGGTTTTTCGACACTCCTGTAACAGATTGCTATGATCATGAATTATAAAATTGTCTTAAGTATTTTTATTGATATACAGGTTTCAAATTTTGTGTAATGGAGTTGTTCATTGTCCTGGTTTTTACTATATAAACCTGTCTCAAGGTAATAATTAACGATTTGGTTTTTGTAGAAATGTTTTAGAAATGTTTGATTTCCACATTTTCCACATTGTATGGAAGGTATGTTTCGATTTATTTATCCCTACCTTAAGATCTTCTGCTGCCACTCCGTGAAATACACTATTTTGATAAATTAGTACAGGAAAGTGTAAAGCCCTGACGGACCCTAAGTAGATACTTTTTCTAACTAGTTCCTATTATAGATGATACGAACATTGTAGTTTTCATGAAATGTTTTTATATTAACATAATTTTTTTAAATGTCATATACTTAATGCCGTTGTAGTGGTGCTAAGCCTTGTGTCTACACCTCTATTGGTACAGAAGTGATCCAATGAGAGGTGTAACCCTTCCTTAAAACCCTGAGCAGAAGACTCTGACTGAGATTACTTTATAAGGACTCTTTGCCGAGATTACTATGATGACTTAAAGGCAACTTTCAGTATGAATCCGGTCTTTGGTCTGGTGTAGATGGCCAAAGTAACTGAGAGTACTTTGTAAGGACTCTTTACCGAGATTACTATGAAGACTTAGAGGGAACTTTAAGTATGAATCAGGTATTTGGTCTGGAGTAGATGGTCGAAGTGACTGAGAGTACTTTGTAAGGACTCTTTGCTGAGATTACTAGATGGCTGAATTGGTAATCCATCATCAAGGGGAAAAGAAAAAAAGATGTCCTTTTAATTTTGAATTAGTTGTTTAAAGTTTCGAGGATGAAAAGATCCACAACAAATCACAAGGTCCTTAAGTTGGGGACGTTTCATAATAAACTTACGACTCTGTACGTCAAAACATAACGTGTTTTGGAAACATCCGCTAGAAATAAGTGTGAACTATTGTGAACTAAAGTGTACGAAATTGAGTGTATGAATTGTGAATAATTGTAATACGAATAAGTAATAATACCCTACCTCATTACACATCAATAATGTACCACAATCAACGGTATATCCCAACCAATAATACAATGGTATATATAACAAATATCTTCCATAAGTACTAATATCAGTTACAATGTGGCCTGAACGTGAATCCATCAAGCTTAAGTTATTGAGGATATGAAGCACAGAAGGCTATGCATGTGACATTGGCAAATGTAATTAATTAATTGGACTCTCTTGTCAACTGCCTAGACAGAGGAGACTAATCGTGTTCAATGAAATATGTAAGTCTTATAGGAATGCTTTATCACACACATTAGTATGTTTAGCATTCAATAATCGATCGTATTTCCTACGCTTAACCAATACGGGTATTTGTGATGCACGTAATATTTAAAAGGGAATAAATTTAAAACGCCTTTTTAAACCAGTGTTAAACATAATTACGAAAATATAATTTTTTAACACATATAAATTAAACTTATAAAAAATATACTACAAATTTAGGTTAAGATAGCGAGTGGAGACTTTTTTGTGTTTTAATCTACAAACTGTATCCCAATTAAACTCCTCTCCGACTAAAATTGAAAAATTACGCCTCAGTGCAAAACAAAACTACTAAAAGAAGAATTTGGTAAAAACGCTTTAAAAATCAGTTCAGACTTTGGACTGTAGAAACAACCACAGATTTATAATATTCAATATGGAAATGTTATATGTTATATGGGAAAAGTAATATACGACGTTTCGAGAGTATAAAACAACAACTGTTATCAAGTTATATGAATAAAGAGGAAACGCCAACATCGCCTGGTAGCCTACGGCCATGTTGAAAATTAAAACTAAAAACTATGATAGGAACCCAGGCCTAAAGCTGGGCGTGAGCAGTGAAAACAACTAAAAATAAATTCAAACGTGATCACGAAAACCATAAAACAAAATACACAACAAAAGGCAAATGACTAATTATTAGGGATTTTATGTTAATAGAGTTGTGACTTAATGGTTTATCAGGTAAAAAAACATATTGTTTAATCTTTTCTAATGTTTAGTAATCTACTGGTGATTTTAAATTAAAAAATGTTAATCTTATTTAATGTACACTAATTTATATTTTTTAATTTTTAAATCAGTTTTTAACGAATGCTGTAATTGTTTTATTTCTGTAATGGTTTGGTTGATATGATTGTCCTATAACTGTATATATGAAAACTCAATTATTATGGATTTATATTTCCGAAGTATTATTGTTTCCTCTTCCTAATTGAATTTGTGATTTTGGAACCAAACATGTTGACTATATTCAGTTTATCTATAAATAACTTATCATCGTTATCAAATAACTTAACAACCTGAGGAGATTAGTTTAAACAAATATTCTTATCGATAAATAAAACCAAATACTAATCGAGTTCACAATTTAAAGGGGAGAGGAAAGGTTTATGCTCAAATTATGTTGTTATGGCATTCAAAATGAAATTTCAACATGTTATAAATATTGTTATTTGGTATTGGTGTACTTTTTTATTTTATACTTTAAAATAAATTTGCATATACAGAAATAATAGAACATAATGTAAAAAAAAGAGAAAATTTATTTTTTTATTCAAACAATTTACCATTTTTAAAAGGTTCCTAACTACAAAACATTAGTATAATAGAAAATATATTGATATACAAAATGACTTCTTAAATTGAACAATTTAACGGTTTTGAAAGGTTCCTAACTCCAAAATATAGCTACAATCGAAAATATATTGATTGAAAAAACTTAAATTGTACAATTTAACGGTTTTAAAAGGTTCCTAAATCTAAAATATTGTTATAATAGAAAACATATTGATGGAAAAAATGACTTCTTAAATTGTACAATAACGGTTTTAAATGGTTCCTAACTGCAAAACATTGGTATAGTAGAACATATATTGATAGAAAAACTGACCTCTTATTTATACAATTTAACGATATTAGAAGGTTCCTAACTCTAAAACATTGGTGTAGTAGAAAATATTGTAATAAGAAAAAAAAATCTTGTTTTATACATTTTAACGTTTTAAAAAGATTCTTAACTAGAAAATATTGGTATATTAGAAGATATTGTAATGGAAAATAAAACCTCTTAATATTTTTACAGTGTAATGGTATTAACAGGTTCTTAACTACAAAACATTGTTATAATAGAAAATATTGTGATGGAAAAAATTACCTCTTAATTTATACAATGTAACAGTTTTAAAATGTTCCTAACTCCAAAACATTGTTTTTCCTATGTTGTTGATTCCCATCTAACTTCTGTGTATGCAAGGAGCTGTGGTCAATTTGGCTTCAATTTATTTTCTTTACTTTAGCGTGACACTTCAGACGTCTTCAGTTCATGAATAACTTAAAATTTAAAGATACCTGCCATGAAACTGTGGAACTTAAAATGTAGTTTTCTCAAAATGCAATTTACAAATGTTGATAAAATCTCATCATTAGGTCTTCAGCAAAGTGTATTTCGTCGGTTTACTGCTAAAAGTGGCCAAGTGCACTTTTCTATAAAAATAAGCTTGTAATGTAGTATTGTAATATTGCTTATTGTGGTGTTAGGAATTGTCTGCTAAAACTGCCTAAGTAAATAATATTATAACTATTATAATAGATTACTTGAGTTTATATTGATGATTAGAATTTTAACACTCATATGAAAAATAATAACTTCGTTTCCTCAGAATTAACAATTTACTAGTTGGTCACTTTTTGCAGTAAACCGACGATTTGTTTTAATTTATTTTAAAATGCTTGGTTAGGCATTATAAAAATTGGTTGGTGGTATATATAAATAAACCACAAATTCTCTCTCAGACTAGAAACAGACTCAAGAATTAAGATAAATTTTCAAACCAATGCTATAATCCGTGTATTACGGTATTAATAATTGGTAATTAAAACAACGCTAAACCTACATACAAGACAGGAAATGTAAATTTAGTAAGCAATTTAAATTACTATTAATTACTTACATAACTAAAATAATCTATGTGTCTTGCTTTATGCGGATTGTTGATTGAATATTGATTTAACTCCGAAAGTGTAAACTACGTAACCTACAAAACAGGAATGGCATATTTTAATAATGTTTATTACTTTATAGTTTTTTGTTTATTAATATTATGAATATGGTTTAAAATGTTTATATTCTAACTTCCAAAACGAAGTAAAGTAGTGAAAACTATTTGAAATAGATAAAACTTAAGTAGGAGGGTGGTATATATACAACGGATGTAATGGAGGATGAAGGAGAAATATAAAGAAATACATGATAAATCAAATGATTTATAAAAAAGTTAAATTACAGAGTTTTCAAAATCTACAACGTGAACTGAAATATAAAGGTAAACTGAATTAGCTGTTTTATTTCCCCAGTGTATTACGTGAAATATATACCCGGCACCTAGCATTTTGTATCAAATTGTTACACAGTGGAAATGGATTTCTTCCTTTCCCATACCTTTTGTTGTCACTAAATATACCAGGAGATTGTTTTAATTTAAGTAGAGTATCACAAAGTGAAGGAAGGGCTATAAATATTAAAATTTAATAAACTACCCTTCACATCAAGTATTCTTTAAATAAAAAATCCTTCTTATTTTAAGAGATAGAGTTATTAATATTATGATATTTGCTTTTACAAAATTAAATACATATTAGTTTTTTTTAAATGACAATATTTTATATGTTTTTATTTTTAGGTATTTAACATATATAATTGTTTGTTGAAAATATAATAAATATGGAAAAATTGATTTTAAAATTGATTTATCCTTAACCATTGAGGAGATAAATGCAGTTTATGTATAACACATTTTTATAATGTTCTAGAAAATAACTTACAAAATAATAATTCTACAAATAGCTAACGAATGCGTTGACATATTTTTATTTCCTTGCAATAAAAATTCATATTTTTTAGGTTTTTAGAGGGCTTTAATTTGAGGTATCACAGGTCATATGCACCCATTACACATTTTTGAGATGGGGGTTGGTGGAAGGAGGGAGGGTTTTTAAATTTTGTAAATCTTTATTCTAAGGTCCTTCATAAAGGTGAATAACTGTCCCGAGAACAGAAATGCACATCTCTTTCCTTCTTTCAAATAATACAAGCGCTAAGTTTTCAAAAAAAATATTATATATAATTATGAAAAACGATGTTTATATTAAATCCACATTTTGTTCCCAGAACAGAATTGAAATTGGCGCTATGTACTAAACGGACTTTGATAAATTTTAATTTCTGCGGACATTTTAACCAACATGTATACAAAATTTTGTACTTGATATACAAATTTGTTCTTTATAATAAAAAACTCTGACAGACGGACAATGGAGAACTTAAAATATTTATTTATAAAGACCTTAATTTATTACAGATTATTTTCACGTCTCTCTAAACTATCACGTAGACAAAATTTGAATTTATTTAAAAGTACTAATATTTGCAGTAATTTCAAAACTCTCCGTTTTTTAATAAGAAATAACTAAACATTTTGATGATCCTTATCGAACGAGACGACTATCTGAGAGAGATATAAAAGTGGTCATGAATGGAGGTAAAGAAATGCAAATATATCCTTAGGAAACGAGGACAAAACAGTACTTCCTGAAACCGTTTTACTTGGGGAATGTAAAACTTTTCTATGCAATAGAATTGAGTCCGGATTAATTTAGCTCAGAATAAGTATTGTAATCAATGATCTCAGAATTGAATTGGATTTCCAGTTGTAAAATGTATAAACTTTTATTGAAATTATACTCGTAAACATTACAATTTAATAAACTTTTTTTTTTCTTTTACAAATTTAATTCGTTTCGAAGAATAAGCTTTTGTATTAGTGGTACTGTATCATTTGTAAGTCCACGTTAACATACATAATTTTAGTTTGAAATATTTCATTTCAACACTATAAATTACAGTTAGTTTGTATTGGTAAACATCCAAACTGTACAAATTTTAAGACCATTTGTTATCTTTCTTCATTATAATGATCCTACCAGTGAAACGGACAATACCTATATGATTTAATTCCGTATTCATATAATAATGTCAAGTATTAATTTTAACAATAAAACTGTTTAATAATGACATTTAATTGTGTTAGCTTTTAATTATAATCTCGATGATCGATAAAGTCACAAATAAACCAAATCTATATATTTGAAATCCGGGGAATGATTGATAGGGAATTTTAAAAGCAGGAAACCTTTTAATATAAATTATAAGTCTGGAAGATCTAGTGAACAACATGATCCATAAGAAACTGCTTTCGTCGAAGTGAAACATTAAGATTAATTTTCTAATTAAAAAGTTGATTGAATACATCGAAAAACCTTGCGAACGAAAGTATCTCAAATCTCACAGTCATAACACACATGTTGTTTATTTAATAGTAGTCTATTTTTTTAAAGTAAATTTTAATATTTTAGTTCTAGAAATATTTTTTAAAGTAGAGAATCATAAAAAAAAGAAAATTGCATGATATTTTTGTGGTAGAAGTTTATATATTAAATACGTTCTGTAAATATCTCAAAATTATTTGTCCAATCGAAGTCTAAGAAACGGTTTTTTTTTCAAACTTTTAAACAAATTAATTGTTCCGTCATATTTCTTGCATATACGGTTACAGGATGATTGTTAACATTAATTAATAAATATTGATTTGTTCTGTTTTATTTCATCGAAGATTGAAGAACATGTTTACATATAAGTGACAGGCGTGAGTGAGGTACCATTAGCACAATATATTAGTGTTGGCACATATTTATGGCAGCCGAGTCTATTTCTAACCGCCGCGTCGTGTCAGTTTCGCGTATCTATCGTTTTTAGTCGCATCGTTTCGACTTGTCTCATCAATTTAAACAACACCCGCGTTCCAATATACGTAAGTTATTATTACTTACTTTTGTTATATATTATATATATATTTTGAATTATCTTTAGCCTTATGCTTATAGATTGTTGGTGTGTTTATTTATGTTACGTTTATTCATTTGGTTAGCCAACATAAACCACGTGTAAACAGTATTTAGGATGTCCAGTGTTGTAATATTTATAAATACTTTGAATTTTGTTTGATTACTGTTTAACTTTTATTTAGCTTTTAATGTAGGCTTACATCAAAACACTGCAGGGGGCAGAGGAATTTTATTAACATCATTAAATTATTTTAGATTATTTACCCAGTGCTTTCATACTCTTAGCAATATTACATTTTTTTTGGAATATAAATTTGTTTAAATATTCTATATCAGCCCTGTACTATTGAATTTGGTTTGGCCTTATCTTGTGAATCAATTATCATTTATCATTTGATATTTATAAATACTTTGAATGTTCTTTGATTACTGTTTAACTTTTATTTAGTTTTTAATGTAGGCTTACATCAAAACACTGCAGGGGGCAGACGAATTTTATTAACATCATTAAATTATTTTAGATTATTTACCCAGTCTTTCATACTCTTAGCAATATTACATTTTCTTTGGTATATAATTTTGTTTAAATATTCTATATCAGCCCTGTACTATTGAATTTGGTTTGGTCTTATCTTGTGAATCAATTATCATTTATCATTTGATATTTATAAATACTTTGAATGTTCTTTGATTACTGTTTAACTTTTATTTAGTTTTTAATGTAGGCTTACATCAAAACACTGCAGGGGGCAGACGAATTTTATTAACATCATTAAATTATTTTAGATTATTTACCGAGTGCTCTTAGCAATATTACATTTTCCTTGGAATATAATTTTGTTTAAATATTCTATATCAGCCCTGTACTATTGAACTTGGTTTGACCTTATCTTGTGAATCAATTATCATTAGTGTTTCGTAACTACACGCGCACACGTGTGTAACTGTCGCAGTTTTATGTTCTATTATGTACAAATAGCCTTTTGTATGTTGGTGGATACCTTGTGTTGCCAACTTTGATATACAACTAAGTTTAAAAGTGATGTCCGTGTCATATTGGTTGTTGTGCTTAATTTTGATATAATATGACTTCCAAATTAAGTAAAAATATGCAAATTTTTATTTTGAATCTAACGATATAATCCGCTAATGTTTATAACAGAAAAAAAACAAGATATAGATACAATTTAAGTTTTAAGTTAGAACATTCTTTAAAATTACAACAAAACCTTTAAGTTCTCTATACATGAAAGTTTTGAATATTCAACTACAGAATGTCCATGTACCAACCTTAAAAAAAATACCCATACTAAACATTTTCTTTAAATATTTTGCAACGATAAAAATGAAACTAAACATATGGTTTTCTATATCTCCAATATTTTTGTTGTAAGAAATAAGTTAAAATTGGCAATGGGTATCACTGTAAAAGGTTGTGTGTCTAAAAAAGGTTATCTATTACGATCTTATTTTAGTAAAATGTGAATGATAACGACCCAAATTAATATCATAAATGTCAAATAAAAAAACATAAACAAATCAAAAACAAAATCGTTCCAGTAAATTCCAAAATGATCTGTTTGTTTTATTTTTAAATTTTAAAATTACTCAAAAACTTAAACTTATTCAAGTATTGTATTTGGCCATCTGATTGGGGTCAAGCATCGCAATTGTAACGCCATCTGATTGTCAATTTCATAGAAAATGACAAAAAAATAGCTAGCGTTTTATTTGAGGTATTTTGCCTTTTATAAAGGCACCCTCGGTTTCTTTTCAATTTTGAAATAAGAGCTCAGATATTGTTTACTTGTATTTCGTTAAGAATATTGATGCGAGAGGAAGTTTGTGCAACCTTTCGCTTTATTTGTGTGAATTTATTTTAAGTTATAAGTTTTCTTTAAATATTTTAAATATCCACTTCAATCTTCTGAAAGCAAGAATGGAAGTTCCTGATTCCTTTAGCAATACAAACACATCACAAACCGTACGTAGGACGCCGTATTTTAGTATCGCATATTCTAGAATATTACATAAATCAGATAAACTAACAAATCCTGATTCTCCACCGATGACGTACTATCGACTCCTTATCTTTGCAATTCCTTATCTCTTCAAATCAGCGTACAACTATTGAGCAACAACTAGACGATTCAATGATTATTTAACTAATCTACTGTTGTTGCAGCACTAGTCAATGAAGTTCCCGTATTTAGGCTACGTTTTGTTAAGTTTATTTACTCCTGTAAATACAAGTAAACGCGTAGAGTTTGTGTAAAGTGTATTGTGTTATTTTAACTTTTTGGGTTAATGCTTTGTAATTGTAAAAATTGCAAGTAAGATTACGGCTAGCTATGTTGTGGAATTTGTGTTGTTTATTAATTTATTTTGCTGGTTTATAAGTTAGTTTAGGTTAGTGATAATTAATTAATTTTAAGGTGGATAATATTAAATATACAACTGCTAAAGAGAAGGACTTGGCGTTTATTCAAGCATGCTATGAAGCTTACGTGTCAAGTTTGAAGGAAATGAGACTACAATAAAATTGTGACCAAAAGAGCTATTGGATTTTCGAGATTTCGGAATATGATGCTTTTGACAAATTCTTTAACACGTTTCATACGAAAATAATGAATTATACCATTTTTTCTTTTTTCCTATTCAGGTATTTATTTATTTAAGATTTTCATAAAAGTAGCTGTGAAGATTAGGTACTTGGATACGTTTGTTACTTATATATATATATATATATATATATATATATATATATATATATATATATATATATATATATATATATATATATATTATAAGTAAATTTCTTAAAACAAATTTATAAATCCACAGTTTTTTTGAGTAGTGATGGTAAGAGTGTTAAAAGACACTCATACGAGTATAATGGTTCAGAATTAAAAACCTATGTACGGTATTTTAGTTGAATAACTTTGATTTGTATATTATTTACTAGCCTACTATACATTTTTTAATAAGGGCATTGTGATTTATATATTGCAAGCAGCATCTGTGTAAAATATTGTAAAATGCATTTTTTATTAATTTAAACCTGCTCGTTTCTTAGTGTATTTTCTGTTGTTTATAATTAGGTCACTAATTTTATTATTGTTTTAAACTTTTGATTTTCCTATTAATTTATTTATAGTGAACCATAATGAGGAATACATAGAGGATGACGTTTTATTGAAAACACTTGTTTTCCCCCGGCGTACAATAAATGTTACAAAACTCTGGCCTGGGTAGTGATTTTTTTCCCTCAAATTTATCTTCCAGTCTTATTGAGCTTTCGATAAATTACTCGATACTCTAAACACAAATTATATTTACCTGCCTCAAGAATAAAACACAACAATTATTTTTCTCAACATTGGTTTTAATGCTTTTAAAACAAAGTGTTTCTAAAATTTTACCCCAGAGGACGTATTTGTTCCAACCCTCCCAAAATAAATATTTTTGAGTTATTACTAAAAACAAATTAATAACATTCTCTCGAGTACCTATAAAATGCGTAATTTGTAAAATCAACTCGTAAAGATTCCGTTACGATATCATGTTTGTTATAGTATTGTTTATTTTAATCTATACATTGTATTGCTTGTAAATATAGCAGGTTTACAAAATTACCTTTTGCAATATTTACATTACAATATTGTTTTGTATAATAAATAAATATATTTTGCACTCTATACCAGTCTTCATAAAAATAATAAGATTTTTTGGTGAGCATTAAAGTTGTATTAAATCTAATAAAAAACTTTATGTATTATATGTTACTCCTTTAAAGACCCAAACAAAAAGCATTGTTTGCCATCTCTACAATAATGCCAGTTTGGCAGTTATTGGTAAAAAACATAAAAATAAACATGTTTAGGAAACATGTATTTTAACAAAATTGACTGTACCGATTTTGCTAAAATTTTAATTTAATGTGAATATTAATGACCCAAAGTAGGCTATATCATAAAATATTACGGTTGAAGAATAATAAATAAAAACTCAAATTTTCCTTGATCTCCACCATTGAAACCTAGATTTTAACCAAATACTATTTACTCTGAGTATGTGTTTAAGACATAATTGGATATTTAGGTCTTTAAATATTTTTCAAAAAACATTGTCCATGTTTAGTTTTTGATTTAAAACAACTGAACTAAATTTTTGGTTACGATTACACTTGGTTCAATTTTATTTTGATTTAGGTATGCGTGGGTGGGTGAGAATGTTTGTGCTAATTTTGTTCATCATATATTAAAATTAAGCCTACGTATCAAAGCTGAGATAAATTCAATTAAATATGTAGACTACTAAATTACATCAAAGAGAAGCATGGTTGAACATTCATTCTAGAAAATTATTTAATTGTTTGTTTATTATTTGATTAGTTGCAATTTGTTATAATGAATCAGTTAACTATCTAACACCGAGTTACGTAAATTCATAGCTCGCAAGAGCTAGAATTGATAAAAATTGAAATAAAAATACCTAACTACATTGATTTTTTAATTATTTACAAGTGGTTATTATAGTCTCCAGACTGTACACCATCCAACGAAACAATAAATTTAACGTTCTGCCCATGCGCCAACCAGTCTATATATCATGGATTAACTGTAAGTACTTGTAATAAATTCTTGTGCCCTACATACATCTCTAATACGTAATTAATATTTCAGTTTATCGACAAATTTGCACCTTTTAACCTCAAAGCGTGCACAGAGAAAACTGATTTTTCATAATATTGAGATTTATTGGAAACCCTTACGTTTAAAATTCAGGGAGTGTGACAGTCTGGTCTAATTAAATAGCAAGCTCTAGATTCCATTAAGCGCCTCGACGCTCACGTTAGATCCTTGTACCAGCTTTGCATGGATTACGTTATGACAAATTGATACTCCGACGGAACTGGAATATAAAGTGACTCGAAAATAAATTATTGGAATTGGATGTTCTTAAAATTGTATTAATACAATGACAATTCGATAATCATTTCTATCCCAAATTAAAAGGATTTTTTACGTGTTTCAAACACCCAAAAACTCTTCATTCAGTTGATACACTAGCGGATTTGGACGTTCATTTATTCTAATGGTATTTTTATGCTATTAACGAGGATTTTAATGCTGAACTTTAAAAATTTGATTATATGTTCAATAATTCTCTTGTTATTGTAGAAAACACAACTGGATATATTTTGATATAATTGAACCATATGCTATTGTGAATCATAATATTATAATATGAAGGGTATATAGAGCCTATAGATCAAAAGATATAAGTCAAAGGGTCTTTTTAACAAAAGAAATTAAACAGATGTAAAATTTTAGTGAAGTGGACGATTTTGGTGGTTTAGGAACTAATTTCATATATTTGTTGCAGAAAAAGTACATTTAAAATTGAAAATGATGATGAAGTGCATTTTGTTTTATTTACAACGCTGTCTTACTTTTTACTTTGTTTTTTTACTAGATATATAATGTTTAAAATAAGAAAAGTGGTAAACAATATATTATTTGTCTTTCATTAACGATTTTGTCATTAAGCTACTGCAAAAGAAATTATATTTCATAATAATTTGCATTTACATTACCTTACATTACACCGTGGGCAATCCAGTCCTTGACAAAGCCACCTAACAATTCCAGGTAATTTTCTTCTGTTTCTGATTTCCTCCCTCCTAGTTTTGACACCCATTTTGATGAAATCTGTCTTCACGTCATCCATTCTTCCATAGACGTTCGGTTCTTCTGATTCTCTTAGAAATTGGAAAAGTACATTTTTTGGAAACTCACGTTTCCTCCACGTTAATCAATAAATTAACAAATACTTGTTGTTGTTTCGTCAAGTGATCCTAATGTGGTGTTTGAACACTACCTCGATTTCAGATGAGAATGTAGCCCACGAGAGTTCGTCAAAATATTAAAATAGTTGTGAAAACACATCAAAACACAAACACGAAAATACATTTTGTGTCCCGTTATTAGTGTTTGGTTCCGGTAATAGGATTTCCATTCTTTCTACGTGTCCCAACTAGTTGATTCATTTCCGCTTTATCTCCGTTGTTATATATATGTTTCAAACAACTGCAACAGATTTTCATTAATCTAATACGCCACCGACCCTCCTCGATTACTGCTCCATAAATATTCCACAAATCAGTTATAGAAAACTAAAATTTACTTATAAAGAAAATATAAATCACAGTGAACTGAGTAATACAGTAAACAATTCTACTCAAATTCAAAATTTATATCAGATATTATAAATATTCAGTGTGTGGTTGTACTTGAATATCCGTTTTACGGCTATATGCAATTTGTAAGTGAGTTCTTTACAAATCTTGCAACTACACGACCATCTATGTTTACAACTACTTCGTTCCACCACGTCTAATTTATGTTGTTCTGGTACGATTGAGGTAATATTTAATCTCGCGGCAATAATTTGGAAGTCCACCATGTTTTTGAAAAAAAAAAAAAAGTCTGATCATATTTTGCTGAAATTGTAGTATTTTGATGGTTTTCTAGCATATCCAGGTGAATAATGTCATTACAGTGTTCTTTGAAAAAAAAAAAAAAAAAAAAAAAAAAAAAAACAGAACGAACAATATACTTTAAAATAACTGAGTACAGACATATTTAAACACCTTATATTTTCAAATTATGTTAGTTTACCTTGCTACTATACTTTTACTAACACAATTTTATTAAAAAAAATTGCCATCTTTATTCCTTCCGTCATTATATCAATATAAAATTTAACTTTTTTTATCACTTATAAAACAAGTTTAAAAGTTATAAAAAGTTGTTGGTAGCAACTGTAATCTGATGAAATTAAAAAAGAAAACGTTTTTTTTCATTAATCTGACACAGGTTTTGTAGAATGTTCAGTTTCAAACTACGATGTTATTTCATTTATAGGGCTGCAAACGTAGGCCGAACTAAATGGTACTCTCGAATCATTTAAAACTTAAGGTCTACTCTGAATTGGCTCTTTGTATGTTACAAATCTACATTCAAGGATAAACTTTCCAGTAAACCTACAAGTGATTCTTTTTTATATTATGTTCTAAATTTTCTTTGCATAGAAGTAGCTAATGAAATTAATAAAACCATAAAGAACATTAAGCAGATACCGCACTTCTTTAGAACCCCATGATGATTGCCAATATTTAAACTAAAATTTAAAATAATGCGAATTAATATAAAACTCTTGGTTTAAAAATAATCTTGATCTTAACATTTGTAAATGAATAAATGTATTTCGGAAGAATGTTTAAGAATACCTACGTGCACGAATGTTATATATACTCATGTAACTCGTTGTATATAGAACAAATGGACGTATTGAACACATACAACAAGTCTCTGTGCGGTTTGTCTGAAAGCTTGACAAAAGTACCGTTATTACGATTTTCACACGGTTTTATTTTCCATGTAAGTACGTTATCTTGTAAGATTTTAGTTTATGTTTGGTTAATAATGGTTCAGTAAGTCCAAGTCATTGCAATATTTGTTTACGAATGTAATATGAAAAACAAATATAGTTCGACATACTTAACGCAATTTCTTAGCATGTTCAGCGACAATTGTTAATGTGAAAATTTATAAATTTGCATACTTTATTTATTCCAACTTTACTTAACTATATTACCTGGGACATGACTAGAAGTAATATAAACTCATTAGAGTTTAAAATATCTTATTTAATTTAACAATTCATAAAAACACGTGAACCATATGAACAATAATTAAAAATGCATTTAATTTTAATCAATATTGAAGTATATATAAATAGTGAAAATATATAATTAATAGCCTATCAAAATAATACAATCTGTAAATTTTAAACTATTATTATTTCGATATTTCTTGACTTACATTTTACTCTATAATAAATTTGATAACAATATATATATATATATATATATATATATATATATATATATATCATTGGGACCACCGACATCTAAAATTAATATAACTTAATTGCCTAATGTTTAGGATGTCCATTTCCAGTGTCAAAATACACTTTACCACACCCTTCTATTCACACCCCTGATCGCTACGAATTCTCTTTCGTCTCCACCTTCTTTTCGACTCGTAGAACGTTTCGTGTACGTTTCTTTCAAAGATTTTCTGTCCCTAGAAGTTCCAAGCTGGTCATTTTTTATTAGTTCTTTAATTCCAACACATCCGATTTGTTCAATACGTCAAGAGGACAAAGTCAATTGACCGGCGATCACTCTCGTCCGTTCACCCGATTTTTTCGCTAATGCTACATTCTTTAACTAATAGTTATCCACAGACAAAGTTATTTTATTAAACCGAATTACCTACTAACTAATTTAAATATTCTTTTCTTCTAATCAAAATATTTACGTCCTAACACAACATATATTTATTAGTGAGCAATATGGTATATACACTAAATACCAATTAAAACTGAAAACAGTTTTCATAACCATGCAATAGCTTCCGAGATATAACTATTTTTTGTTGCTAAAACTAAGGAATCCTTATTTTCAACACATATTAGTTTCACTCTTTTTTGTTTTACTTGCAACAAAATGCAAACAAAATTAAATTATTAATAAGCCCGGTTTTAATAATTCTGAACTAAAATTTCATTGATTTTTGCTGTATCACTTAATTCGTTATTATGTTACTTTTATGTGATTAATTTGTTAATGTTACTTTTAATGAATTAGCTAATAGCTAATTCATTGTAGTCATATGTTAAAAACAATGGCTCTTTTTATTGAACTTGTAAATTATTATTCGACCCAGAATAATTTTCTATTGTGTCTGTGAGTAATTATACTATGATTGATGGTTTTTCGTATATCAATATTAATACATGACTTTTCAATCTTGTGTATTTCATTTAGCTTCATTATTATCCAACAGGTAATATACAGGGTGTTCGAAAAATGTAGGGCAATAATTTACGTAGTGATTCAGTGGGTCAAAATAAGCAAAAAGGTTCATATAGACATATGTCCTATCTCGATTCGTTTAGCGTCTGTCTGTCTGTATGTGTTTTTTACAAAATAATTCATAACTCCTTAACGGTTTGAGTTACAGCGTTGAGATTCTGCAAAAAATGTTCATCTTATTGACCGCTTCCTTTGTGCAAAATATGAATTAAAAAAAAATCTTTAATCGTTTCAAAATGGCGGCTATTTTAAATATTTGACGGCAAATTTCACGAAAGCCGTAAATTTTACAAAATAATGCAAGATACATAAAATGTAGTAAGTTTTATGGAAATTCCAACGATATCTTATTAGGCTTATTTTGGACGAAGAATAACAGATAAATTAATTTCTTCCTTGCTCTACCTACAGTTTTCTCCATTTAAACAATGTTAAAACTGTAACAAATATCATAAAATCCAAAAGTTGTGTTTCTTTAAAAAATGTTCATTTTGTACGTTTGAAAATAAAATAATATTTATGTATTGATAATTTGTAATACAGTTAGACAAAAATATTGTCAAATTGCTCAATTTTGTGGGTTCGGTGGACATTTTAAGGTCCTTGGTATCGGTATTTCGATGATGGAGAGACATAACAATGCAATAGCTAGATTTATATGTGAGAAATTCGCGAATAGTGATTGACAAACGTCAGTTCGACCCACATAACAAAACAAACGAGGCTTCACTCGCACGTGATCTACGAAGCCTGGACTTAGACGCTGAGTCACGTGCTTATCAATCCGACAACTACAGTTGAATGCAAATATATTGTAAACCATGTGACTTTCCATAAGACGTCGTTGAATTTTGTTTTAATAACAATATGTTATTGTGGTAGATTTGTGTTTTTGTGTTAACTACGCGAAGTTTAGTTTAGTGCTTTTGTGGCAATGGGACGGCACATAAAATGGATGTTTTGATTGCGTATGGCAGGTTAGTTCTTGTTCTTGGTTGTTAGATTTGTTTGTTGTCTATTTATTTTGTTACTAATATTCTGTGAAACAAAGTGTATTAATGGGAGGATTAAGTAATACAGTAAATACACTTAATTGAAATGGTCGTGTATATACCAACTCTTTGTAGACACACACAACTGTACTACCTGTAATAAAGTTTGTAAGAAACGTTAATCAGTCCTAACAGAGTTTATTTAAAGTAGTATTTAAAAAAATTATATACGAAATTTAAAAAGTCGAGATTCTTTCATTAACGTCATAAATCAGAGAATGCCTTCTCATTTTCTCAGAACAAAAACATGACTTTCAAATTATATAAATAACAATCTTAAATTACAAATTAGGGTTGAAATAACCTAAAATATATCATGTATGATCTAAATTGGTCTCTAATATTCATCCAAAAATATGGATATGTTGCGTATTTGGCGACAAAGTAGATACGATACAAAGTTTAATTTGAACTCAGTTCGTAATAATTATATATTAATAATTTTATACAGATAGGAAAACGGATTTATAATATACATTTAAGGTCCACCAGTATTTACATCCCACTCTTCTCTTGACATTTTACTAAAATTGTTATTTTGTAGAAAAACTAATCGGACAACCCATTCTTGAGATAATGTGTGGGGAAAATACCACAGATCCACACATTCTATAGACATATTAGCACGGATAATTGTCTAAATGTGTTCCCAAGGGATGAATCATCTATGGTCAACAATGCGATCTATAAATGTTACAAAATTTAAAAAAGATTAAAAAATATTTTCCTTATCATATTTGAAAAGCTGTGATAAAGTACTTGTTTGAATTTTAATAGAACTAGACTGGAGACTAATTTAAAAATAATCTTTATCACGATAGTATTAAGTAAAATACATGAAAATATAACTAAATCAAATAAAATAGTAACTGAAGGAATTAAATCCGATCACATACTCTCCGTGGTCTAACGATTCGGTAATTTTTTTAATCAGATTCATGCCATTTCACTCGTTGTCTCTCACTTAAACTTGGGGGAATATCTGTAACCTCACATATTTCTTGTAGATATATCTAGCGTCTTTACTCTGGATATTGGGACAAACGCTCAATAATTTTGTGATATGCGAATAGAAACAATTCACAATGGACTTATATTGCACAACTCAAATTTGTTTTGTTAAAAATAGAAAAATCTATTTTCCTCAAGTATGAGTAAAAATTCTCTTCTTTTGAAAGCCATTATTTAAAAAATGGTACACAGATTGCTGTCAGCCATAACTTCATAATTTCCTTAGCTGAACTCAGTAATAAAATAATTATCATAAGATTAAATAAAATTTCAATATAATGTTACATTACACATTATTGTCTATAGTGTACATGTCTGACAATTCTACAATTATAACAAATATAATAAAACTAATTGCAAACCGTGTGGTGCTTACTAGATGGTACGGTAGGGGACCATTTTGTGCATTTACGGAGTCGAATATGTTCGTAAATAATGAGGTACCTTCTTACCACTAGAAAACTAGTGTCCAATTTTTGTTTAAGGATTTCTTTATTGAGACATGGATATACCGTGTTTTATCCAAATAGATAAAAAATGGTTACTTTCTGAGGTGTTTTTTATTAGACAATATTAAGTATAGAAAGGTCGCCTTTATCAATGTTTGTTAAATTTAGTGGAAGTTTAAAATGTTTTGTGTCGGAATTTTAAAACCAAAATTTAAAAATCAGCCTTTGTCGTGCACTATTAGACAATCGAAGGGTAGAAACGTCCTGAATATAGGTCCGCCCATTTTGTAGGGACATAAAATACAGATGCTTTGAAATGATCTAATTACAGATTGAGTCTTAGATAGGTCTGGAATGAAAACGTTATCAAGTTATAAAAATAATTTAAAAACTGGATTTTTGTTGTGCAAATTCCGTTTGTAAAAATTAACATTTTAGGAATTTAAGAAGTAATTTTTATTTACTCTATATTTTGTTAAATACTACTTTTAAAAACTAAATTCACAATTTACTTAAACTTGCGGATATTATTGCAACCAGATTGTTTAAATTTGTAATTAACTCGGAAAAGTAATTTCTAAACAAAACTCTAGATTCAAAAAATATAAACAATCGTTTAATCAATTATATTTCCTTCATTTCTCCATAACGCTGAACAGGAAGTTGCTTTTATTTTTATCCAAACTCTGGGAAAGAAAGTTACGTCGTCAAAAAACACATGGTTCAAAATAGGAAGCACTATATATGTCGTTGAGAGATGTATTTCCTTACTTATTTGCCAAATAGATAAACAAGATAATTCCATATAAACAAAACTCCACATTAAAAAAAGTCAGTGTCTTTGTTACACGTGTTAAAATAATCTAACGTTTTGGCAAACGCAAAGACGATGAAGTCACTGCCCAATTTGCTCCGTCATAAGAAAACACTTTAAGTCATCTCCGATTATTCCACCAACAATATGTCCGGATCTGATTGTTTAAGTGTTTTCGACTGAACTGAGATGTAACACGAAATTTATAACAAGAGCAATTTTAAAGTACATTTGCAACATGTGAGATTGACGAAGCAACCGCTTTATTAGTGTATATCTAGAACCATGTGTGTAGAGTATATCAAGTTGTGTGGCCAAGTGCCAACGCCTCCACTGTTCTGTTAGTCGCTTGCTGTTTAGCTACCGGATTGTACAAAGATATTTACTTATCCTACTTGTCGCTAGTGTCTGTGCCGTGAGTGTTAGTGTTGGTTCATATTTATTTAAAGTGGTTTTACGGAAAAACATTGCCAATTATTGTCTTTATAATAGTGTATTTCAGTGAATTGTTTGTTTTCTTTGTTTCTTTGTATTCTCAAATGAAGTTTTATAAAATAAACTACCGTATTAAGGAAATAATCGTGTAAATAATTTACAGTACACTGAACCCTAGTGTCACTGAAAATGTGTAGCTCAGCATACGATCCGTTATTTTGACATAATGAACGTGATTTCTATCGATGTTTTTGTTTCTACGATTGTTAGCCTAACTTTATCATTGTATATTAAATACTGATAATAAATAGAACGTAGTCACGAAAAATCCACTAAAATTCCGATTTAAACTGCTGTTAATTTTTATAGTATCATATTCAAGGAATAGTGAAACCCAACTAATACATTAAATATTACTAAAATACAGCTAAAGTTTCAGTTATCAGAACTGTTATTTCAATTCTAATTGTAAGGTTATGAAGTTAATATATTTTTTTAGATACAACTCTACTGTTTTTGGATCATAGACATAATGAAATGCATATGTAAAAGTTACATAAATACGTTATAGTGAGACATGTTAGGACCTAAAGGTGAACAGATATTCTGTATAACTAATATTTAAATATAATTTGGGACACTACATTTGTTCAAAAAATAAACTCGGTACGACAAGTTTTATTTGTTATATATTTCATGCTGTACTCTCTCTGTACTCTGAAATATGTACTCGTATTCTATTGTTTTTCTTATAACGTTATTAGCAATTGTAATACAATTTCTCGAAATTAATTTTCTGTTGTTACAATCTGACAAGTGTTTGTAAAAAAATACAAGAGTTAGTATAGTTTTCAATTATGCAAACTAGTCATTGAAAAGTTACTTTTTCCCTCGTAACAAATTATAAACACGTGGTTTTTTTAGAGTTCTGAATCCCTGCTGTTAGAAGTTGAGGCTAACACAAAGACTTGGCTTATTTTAGCAACGCGCAAACAACGTCTTCTATTCCGAATATTAAACATAAACAAGATGGTAGGAATGCAGATAGAAAATAGATATATATTTTTAATTGAGGAATATTTGCTTAGTTTGTTTGAAAAAAAATCCTTTGAAAATTAATGTCTGCATTAAAATGCAACTTTCTAAGACTCAAGTGTCAATAACTCATCTATTACTTTTCAAAACAAATTCGTATTTCTCCTTCCTCTCCTTAATCTACAAAAGAAATACTTTCGTATTACGTATGACTTCTGGTGATAAGTAAATACTTTTTTTTTTTTAAGCGATATTTTTTACACAAACATTCCTAAATTGTACTAAATACATAAACAAGTTTGAGCTAAAAACAGAAGTAATATAAAAATATTTTTGTAAACAATATATTATACATTTTAAAATCGGCCGCCATTTTGAAATTTAACGTCTAATTAACGGATTTGTCCATTGGTTGATAAAACTGAGCCTACATACTAAATGTGAATAAACTGAAATAAAATTCCAGCCTTTGAAACATTTATTAACTTACACAATATACAAGGTGGTACAATATTAGTGTCAATTTGAATAGGATCGATGGACATTTCATGGTTTCATGTGTCGGAATTTCCACGAGGGGGTTTAAAGTTTTATATGTCCAATTGGACAATATTGTATATAATTTTTTGCAATATTTTATACTTTTACAAACGTTAAATAAATGGAAATTGGTTTTCTATTTTATCTAATAAAGACTGGTATTTAAAGAAAAAATAATATATAATATTCCGAGTTAAACAAAAATATTAAACATTTACAAAGAAATTAAATACAGTATTAAAACATTTAGTTTAGTACTAATAGTCTATTAGAAATAATGTCATAGCGAAGTGTCACTTATAATATTTAGGTGCCAAACACTTGATATCTAACTCTTTTAATACTTTTATTTTGTCTTCTTTCTATTTGCTCACTCGATGATTCAGTTAGTCTCCTCCTTCCCCCCCATTTGAAACGATCACGTGGTCTCTTTATTACTATTCTACTCAGTGAAATGTTTATTTTGGTTTCTTCTTCTGTTTGTGATGTTTGACTGAACGATTTAAACCCGGTAAGCATGTCATCGAATAGATCGTTTTATATCTCACATACTTGTCATCTTAACGCATTGGTTTTCTCTGAATGCAATTTGGTGTAATTCCATAGTATATTTTTTCTTAATAAATTTTGCTGGCGTTATTTATGGTATTAAAAATCAGACGTAAAATTTCAAACTAAACCTAAATTTAAGCAGCTTATATTATAACTTTCAATCCAGAATTTAAATATCGTATTGCATGTGTAGATTTTAGTGGCACGGAAAACTAAATTTATAGGCTATATGTTACAGGTAGAATACAAATAATATTATATGTTTTAATTAGTTTTGTTTTATTTTACATTTTAGCAGTGTTTTATTTTAACTCCGTAGTGATTGTTTCTTAGTATAAGATCTATGTCGCGGGACATCTATGTGTCGACTGGGACCAATACAAGTTGCCATCAATGTGTTCGCTGAGTTCGGAAAATAACGGTAAATAAATACTTTAATGATTATAATAATTGTTGATAAGGTAAACAACCATGTGTCAATCAAAGTATCTTTAGTTGGTATATATTGTTCGTTAAATTTTAAAAATTTTATAATAGTATAATAATTTTAGGAGAAAAGTGAGGTAAAACAGAATGAATTTACTGTGAATTAATTTTTAAATGCTATATTTATATTATGACTTTGTAGAATAATCATTCGTTTCTTGACAAAGCAATTACTACTGTTGAAAAATTGATGTTTTTCGATAAATTTTTACGATTGCTTTTTATAATCTTCGTGAAAGTCATCAAACATTAAATACACAACTCACCTCCAACGAGAGAAAATTCAATTTTAAATTTGTTTACTCGCCATCTTTAAAAATATTTCGTAAAAATCTGGTATATATAACAGTTAATTAACATTGTTAAAAGAACAAATAGATTATCGTTTTCCTCTCTATAAAAAGTAAATTTTTACAACTATGGAAAGTACATTAACAAATTCAGCCACATATATTGTACAATTATTGTTTAGATAAAAGGTTACATTTAAGAAAACATGAATGTTGTATTAAAAATGATTTTTAAGTATAAAATTTGCTCTTGACTTATACAATCGAAACAAAGTTAAAAGAATTTTTTTTAAAATTAAATGTGCAACAAAGTACGATTTTAAAAGTGTTGATTGTTAACTACAAAAGTCTTATTTCGTAATTTTCAAACACACCGTTTTATAGTAGTCTTGAAAAGACGCGGAAAAATATTAAAATAATAATAATAAGTATTCAAAAATATAATATCAATTTCGATAAACAGAAATGAGTTTTTTTTTTTTTTTTAAATGGTGAACTTACTTTTAAATAATCATATTAAAAATGTAAAGAGAAACATTAGAGTCTGAAGTGAAGTTATACATGTGACACAGCCTTTTAACATACATGATCTTATCGTTACACGAAACTAATGCAAATATGATGTATTATCAACACTTAGAGCGGAGTTTGTACTCGGCGGGATTATTGAATTTCTTTCACGTGTACCTCCAACTATTCTGAAAGAATACGTAAAGAGAAGCGTTAGAGTCTGAAGTTAAGTTATACATGTGACACTGCCTTTTAACATAAATGATCTTATCGTAACACGAAACTAATGCAAAGTTGATGTATTATCAACATTTAGAGCGGAGTATGTACTCGGCGGGATTATTGAATTTCTTTCACGTGTACCTCCAACTATTCTGAAAGAATACGTCTAGAGAAGCGTTAGAGTCTGAAGTTAAGTTATACATGTGACAATGCCTTTTAACATAAATGATCTTATCGTAACACGAAACTAATGCAAAGTTGATGTATTATCAACATTTAGAGCGGAGTATGTACTCGGCGGGATTATTGAATTTCTTTCACGTGTACCTCCAACTATTCTGAAAGAATACGTAAAGAGAAGCGTTAGAGTCTGAAGTTAAGTTATACATGTGACAATGCCTTTTAACATAAATGATCTTATCGTAACACGAAACTAATGCAAAGTTGATGTATTATCAACATTTAGAGCGGAGTATGTACTCGGCGGGATTATTGAATTTCTTTCACGTGTACCTCCAACTATTCTGAAAGAATACGTAAAGAGAAGCGTTAGAGTCTGAAGTTAAGTTATACATGTGACAATGCCTTTTAACATAAATGATCTTATCGTAACACGAAACTAATGCAAAGTTGATGTATTATCAACATTTAGAGCGGAGTATGTACTCGGCGGGATTATTGAATTTCTTTCACGTGTACCTCCAACTATTCTGAAAGAATACGTAAAGAGAAGCGTTAGAGTCTGAAGTTAAGTTATACATGTGACAATGCCTTTTAACATAAATGATCTTATCGTAACACGAAACTAATGCAAAGTTGATGTATTATCAACATTTAGAGCGGAGTATGTACTCGGCGGGATTATTGAATTTCTTTCACGTGTACCTCTAACTATTCTGAAAGAATACGTAAAGAGAAGCGTTAGAGTCTGAAGTTAAGTTATACATGTGACAATGCCTTTTAACATAAATGATCTTATCGTAACACGAAACTAATGCAAAGTTGATGTATTATCAACATTTAGAGCGGAGTATGTACTCGGCGGGATTATTGAATTTCTTTCACGTGTACCTCCAACTATTCTGAAAGAATACGTAAAGAGAAGCGTTAGAGTCTGAAGTTAAGTTATACATGTGACAATGCCTTTTAACATAAATGATCTTATCGTAACACGAAACTAATGCAAAGTTGATGTATTATCAACATTTAGAGCGGAGTATGTACTCGGCGGGATTATTGAATTTCTTTCACGTGTACCTCCAACTATTCTGAAAGAATACGTAAAGAGAAGAGTTAGAGTCTGAAGTTAAGTTATACATGTGACAATGCCTTTTAACATAAATGATCTTATCGTAACACGAAACTAATGCAAAGTTGATGTATTATCAACATTTAGAGCGGAGTATGTACTCGGCGAGATTATTGAATTTCTTTCACGTGTACCTCCAACTATTCTGAAAGAATACGTAAAGAGAAGCGTTAGAGTCTGAAGTTAAGTTATACATGTGACAATGCCTTTTAACATAAATGATCTTATCGTTACACGAAACTAATGCAAAGTTGATGTATTATCAGCACTTAGAGCGGAGTATGTACTCGGCGGGATACTTGAATTTTTTCACGTGTACCTCCAACTATTCTGAAAGAATACGTAAAGAGAAGAGTTAGAGTCTGAAGTTAAGTTATACATGTGACACTGCCTTTTAACATAAATGATCTTATCGTTACACGAAACTAATGCAAAGTTGATGTATTATCAGCACTTAGAGCGGAGTATGTACTCGGCGGGATACTTGAATTTTTTCACGTGTACCTCCAACTATTCTGGAAGAAAACATTTTGCAGTAAATAAATATACATATAATCCAGACCTAAGTCTTATGGTGGTAATAACGAATAGGTGTAGTATTTCAGTAGTGGAATTTGTGGAAAATAAACTTTTGTTAAAAAAGATCACATTTTCTTATAATCTACAAAATTTGTAATTTGAATTCCTTTACTTACTATGGTCATTGATTATTTTATTAAGTGAAAATATGTTATTTTATTTTATTAAGAACTTATTTTTTACTTTGTAATGCTATTACTTTAAATATGAAATTTTGAACAAAATCCTATCTTAATTCTATTAATCGAGGTGCAAACATTTCTTCTTTAAATTTGTAATTTTACAAGACGAATATGACTAAAAATATTTTTCGTAGGATCATCACAAAATATGAAATATAAATTAAATCAGAAACGGTAATGTGAAAACAATTAATTATTGTACTCCAGGAGTGAAAGTAGAAAAATAATACAAAAAGTAATGAGGTAGAAATGAACTATTATGTTATATAGCAAGAGGGCTTGAGCTCCTAATACTGAACTGAAAAGTTTTTGAGATTAACTGTACATCAAAAAAATTATTCATTTTATAATTTACCTAACGATCATACAACAAAGGGATACATATTTGAATAAATTTTTACAGAATATGGAAATAAATTAACTTTTATGGATGTTTCTATATGCATCTGAATTTAGATAATTAATTTTATTTTAGCACATACTTTACTCTATGTGAAAATGTTGAGGTTTTAAAACATAAATTTGTAAATCCTGTTATCGTGGTACTACCTAAGTTAGATATTATTGAAAACTGCATTCAAATTAAATTCAGCTATTTGGGCTGCATAAACGATACTTCTTAAAGTTCGTAGATCTGGACTTTCTCATATTGTTCTTTATAGATTATTCTTAATTTGGTTTGACATAAAAAAACGCTATCAACTTTGTTTTTCAAAATATTTAATGTCGTCTAGTAATTTACAAAACAAGAATATGAAGAGCATTTTTTCTATTTGGAAATGGTGAACGTGTATATTCAAATATTATGTTTCGTAGTTTACAATTAGATCAAAGAAAGGAAGGTGTCAGTGAAAACGGCATGCAAAACGGTACAGCTGTTCGGCCTACACAGATGATTCAACCAGATGTCCAGATATCCTTTAATTGTTTATGGGTTTTTCGTAGTTGATGTGACAAACGAAAAGTTATCAATTTCGTAAATTTAAATGTCGTCTATACTCTTAAAACAAAACTTTTAAATATACACATGTATTAACTGGGGATGGATATTTTCACTAAAATACGTTTCCAAACATAGTATGTGAGGTTGAATTTAACCTTATAATAACTAACGTAACAATAATTCACTTTTAAGTATGTTATAAATCTACGTAATATTAAACACAAACTGAATGTTGAATCGCCTCATTAGGCTTAATTTATCTAAAATGAACAAAGCGTAGGCTAAAACCGAGTGTGAAATGTTAATGTACTTCTCCTGGCATTGCAGCATGTAAACGTCACGTAATTCACACAGTATTTATGCACATACTCTATTTATTCTCTTTGCTCAAAGTTAAGAGGAATGTCGTAAAATTCCCTTAAGATTTTAAATTTCGTTAACTTACTTCCATATAAAAATGAGCTGTTGGATCAACTCCTACGGTAAGACATGCAACACGTTGGTGATATTTATAAGGGTTTTGCCCTCTTGGATATTATTAAAAACAAACTACATATTTATGTATTGATTACTCAATGTTTGACAGATAATAATAGAAGATATTTCTGTCAATTTTTGATAAAATATACATTTATTTTACCTAAGTCAGCTTACCTAAGGGTTGTTGTTGCAACTTATTGTTTTTTTTAAGAGAATAACAATTTAAGGTAAATTACCATTCTGTCTCATTTTACTAATTAAAAAAATATACCAAAAATTAATTAATCTTTATAGATTTTATGAAAACACTTTAAATTCGCTATAAATTCCTTACTATGGATGGGGTGTATTATAATTACTTTTTGAAAGATTTAATAAGGGGTAGACCAAAAAACCTCAAATTTCATTTTAAATGTTAAAGTCTGTACTTAAACTCAAACAAAGCAGAGCTCTAAGGTGCTGCTGCAATATATAATAAATAGTATTTTTTACATCATTAAAATTACATACTAAGTGTTTCTTAAGTTTGTACGAAAATCCGTTTTTTATTTGATATAACTTGTTAGCAAATTATACGGGGTGTACAAAAAGTCCAGCAATGGTTTAATATTTGTTGTTTGGATGACATTGGAAAGCTGAAAACCTGGATTTACTCTGTGATTCTAAAGAACTATTCTTTCACACCATGAGTGACAGCATATGACCGGGGGGGGGGAGTCCCATCAGGAGTAAACAGAAAGTCTTAAATGAAAGCATAGGCCGAGTAGTACATCTTTTTAATGGGTTTACTGGTAGAGTTTAATGCCGCAAACCGCACTTCAAAAAGTTGATCCAGTATAAAATGCCAGATTTTCAAAGGTTTTTCTTGGTTGTAGACAGACATTTTATTAGTAGTACAATCATAGCGCACTAATAAATCAAAACAAGTATACTGGAGCAACAATAATCCTCATTGGATGCTAGAGGCACACACGCACCATCCACAAAAGATTTATCTGGCTTGGTGTGATATGTAACCAGTTGGTAGGTCCTTTCTTTATAGAAGGCAATTTAAATGCTGTATTATACCAACATTTACTCCAAATTATTTTATGCCAGTACGTGAAAACATATTTGGAAAAAATCTTCAAATTATCTGGTTTCAACAGGACAGAGCGCCACCACACTACGGCATACAAGTAAGAGAATATTTTAAACTCTGGTTTTCCACAACAGTGGATCGGGAGGCGGGGAACTGTAGAATGGCCAGCGCGTTCACCAGATGTGTCTCCTTTAGATTTTTTTGCTTGCAGTTACTTAAAAGACAAAGGTTTCAAAACAAAGCTTCATAATTTAGATGAACTGAGACAAAGCATACTTCAAGAAGTCAAATGCTTCCTCTAGTTGCCCTGGTTAATTCTGTAAATAATTTTTATTTGCGTCTTTCCAACTCTCAAATAACCGGAAGAGAACAACATTTACAACATTCCAACATTTACTCTGAAAACATTTGGTAAGCAAATATCTCTGTTTTTTTAGTAAAACCTTTGAAAATCTGCCATTTTGTAATGGTCAACCTTTTGAATTGGTTTGCGGCATTTAACTCTGCCAATAAAAGCCCTTTAAAATAATGTACAACTCGGCCTGTGCTTTCATTTAGGATTTTCATTGTACTCTTT
Organism: Aphrophora alni; assembly: GCA_963513935.1. Taxonomy (NCBI): domain Eukaryota; kingdom Metazoa; phylum Arthropoda; class Insecta; order Hemiptera; family Aphrophoridae; genus Aphrophora; species Aphrophora alni. The sequence goes on along the minus strand of OY740768.1, from coordinate 128,680,378 downwards.
ATGGCATGCCCCCCCCCCGTGGTACTACACTGTCACTCGTGGTGTGCAAGAATAGTTCTTTAGATTCATAGGATTCGTAGTCCAGAATTTGATCTTCCAAAGTCATTTAAACAAGAAATATTAAACCTTTGCAAGACTTTTTGTGCACACCGTAGATATTAACTAACATAATAACATAAAGTAATAATCATAATTACTAATGCATTGTTGCAAAACATTTAAAATACAAAAGGAGGAAATACATTTTAAAGTATTTCTGAGTATTTCCTTTTCAGATACACTCACTAAGGTTATTTGAAAAAATAAAATAAAAATAAACAAACATATAAAATGGTGTTACAATAGTTATATTAAAAACTTGGCTAAAAGTTACTAAATTAGATGTGGTATTTGCTGTCGTCATATTAATCCGTATTACATGGATGTCTTTGAGATTAAATCTCCCACACATATTAATACGCATATTAACATCCACTCAATCTTGGAAATTTAAATATTGTAATTCAAGAATCATTCAGGTGATTATTTATTTCAGTAGAAATGAAAAAAAAAAAAGGTAAATTTAGTACCAAATTTTTGAATTAGCTATGGTAATATTAATGCTTGAAATAAAAAATTTGTTCAAAGTAGAGGGGAGGGGACAGGAAAAGAACTAAATGGAAATTTACCAACCTTTTCTAAATTTATTCCCCCCCCCCACATCATGAAAAGTGTAACAAACAATATATTTACGGTGTACAAACACATAAGGTGTTCAAACTCCTCCATAAAAAAATAAAATTTAGGAACTTGAATTTTTTATAATTTTAGCTGTTTTTTACTACCTCTGTAAACCGAGAATAGAGATCAAACCATTTTAAATTTAATCTATTTTGGAAAAATGAAATTTTTTGTTATTGAAACGCACCCAAATGACAGGCAATTTGTAAAAAACAAAATAAAATTTGACACACCTTTCAAATTTAATATGTTCATAAGCTCAATATTTTAAAATTCTAGGAGGGTAAGAGTTATATTCATTGAACTGTTTAACACATATGTGTATTATTCTACTGTATAAACATTATATATGTCATTACAAGACATTTATATAAGAACGTAGAAACTAACTTGTTTTCCCCTTACTATTAATACTAATATTTCACATTATTACGAAATTACTATTGTAGGTAATATTTAGGTAGCAAGTTACCATTGATAATGGAATACAGTTTCTCACAATGAGAGGAGAAACCATTATCTTGCATGCGGGTTATGTGATAAAAATTACTGTAGGTAAAAGGAAGTGAAGAACCGATTAAAGATAATTGATCTGCACTTGCTTTTATAGGTTCACTAATAGATTGGAGAGTGATTGTTTTCCAGGAAAATGCAGGTAATGGAATAGTGAGAAATTATATAGAGATAGAATTGGATAAATTTTTACTGCATTCATTAAACAGACAGTTGAAATTAGGACGGCGAAGTCCTCTCTTTTACTTGACTCATGGAAATTACAACAGAGCGATACATAATTGAAAATACAAAATTAAAACAAATTATAAATAAAAAAAGGACAAAAATTGAATTTTCACACCTAAATAAGTAAAACCATACTTCTTAACTATCATGAAACGATTTATGACATGTAAAATTAACTAATAACAGAAAAAGGAAACATAATAATACCACTTACAGAAATCAAATAGTTTTTTAAAGAATATAATTCTTCGTCTATTCCATAAAACACTTCATTTCGAATAGAGAGAGAGGGATAGAGAGAATTTTTATAGTAATTTACAAAAAACATTTTTTATTACAATGGATGGAACTAAATACATTTTTGTCTTTAAATTTTTTCTCACAAGACATACTACTACAACTACTATATATGTGAATCCCATGTGTGACAGACAGAAGACAGGTGACACACATATTCATAAAAAAAAAAAAAAAAAAAAAAAAAAATGTTTTGTGGAGAGTCTTCATCAATTTGGATGTATTTGTTTTGTCATAACAATACTTGTTAAACGTGAGCAAGTAAAAAAAAAACAAATACACGGGAACAATATGAATAATCATCATGTGTACTGTCTTGGGAAATGGTGTCACCAATGCCCAGTGCTTTACATGGAAATATTCTGAACAAGAATGGATGTTTTGATTTGACTTGGGCTTTGGGGAGAAACATCCTTAGCTTGATAGAAAAGTACAATATGTATGTTAGCATAGTTTAAATATATTTATAAAACCTAATGGCGGAACAGTTTATTTTAAATTAAATTAATTGTTCTTTATATATATATATATATATATATATATATATATATATATATATATATATATAATATTATATTATAATATTTATTCTAGAGGTCTTGATAGAATATTCTTTTATTTATTCAAGTTTAATAGGTATTAGGAGTCAATAGGATTGATTTGTTGATAAACTTTTGAGATTATTAGGAAAGTTTTTTGGAGCTATATCTAAAGCAAAATTATACCTTAAGAACTATATTGCACAACTGCAGTTATAACTTACTGTTTAATTAGTTTGTTCAAAAACTAAAACTTTCATGAATATACTTTAAATTATAATAATAATTTCATATATTCAGCTAGCGGACAATTCTATCTCATAAAGTTCTTGCTTAAAGAAGTTAACCATCGACATTTTTATATAATTTATAAAATGGCGGCTGGTCCAATGTTTAGAAAATGTATCTCACGTTTCTCAGTCCTTAAAAGAAATAAGGTTTCACAAAGTGAAAGAGGAACAAATACAATTTTAAATTAATTTAAAGTACGGAGATCAATAGATCTGTGTTGTAAGAATCAATAGAAGATCTACTTCCGTAAATATTGTTTATAAATGGTTGTGTCTCTTCTCCAAGATAGAGTCTATTAATTACAAAAAAGGATATTACCGTGTTTTAGATTTTGCTTGAATAACTTTGCAATTCTTGTGGAAAATATTTTCACTATAGCTCCTTCTTCGTAACTAACTATCATATAATAAACACGTAAGTGCAACACGTAATAAAATATTTTAAAATTTGCCAATACCACGGATGACACGTGTATTCCAATTTCAGTACGATGACTGATTTTACGTTGACTTCACGATTATAATATGTGGACACACAGGAGAGTAGATAATTGTTAAAATAGTGCAACTAATAATTCATTTGTGATTAGTAAATTATTTTAATATTTTATTAGCGTTATATAAGTAACAGGTTTAAATGTTGAATTCCTAAAATGTTGAATTCGACGCGTTATAGAACTATATAAAAGGATACTACCGCGTCGGCAGGTAATAAAAGTCCCTTAACAAGTAATAATCCCAGAGCAGAGGGCGTAGCGGAGTTCTGCCTTTTAGCCGCCCATAACTACTTGCAGACAATCACCGTAGACTCAGCATCAATGGCTAAAGGTTTACTCACTTTATAACAATCGAAAACAAGTTTCTAACTACATTCTGACCTACACGGCCAGCATCCATTCTCACCATGCCAGGAAATGCTTTTGGTAACGCTTATTGGGAACCATGGCATCGGATGACAGAGATGCCAAACATATTGATATGCCTACTTTAAAAAAATATATTCGTTTCTCTTTCACTTAGTGGAATCATAATTTTTTTTAATGACTAAGATACGAGAGATACGATTTTATTAACATTGGATCAATCGCCATTTTAGAAATTATACGAAAAATCGCTGGTTAACATCTATATGCAAGATATGATATGAGATAGAGTTCTCCACTATCTGAATGTCTGAAGTTACTAAAATATGGCACAGAAATATATACATTTTACTTTTGATCTTCATAAAGCCATAGCTAAATGAAAAATGAGGCAATAATAGATCGAAATTATTTTTTTACTCAATTATATATAAAAAAATTTGTGAGCCCTTTCTAATTTCTAAAAAACGTTTACAATTTTATCTTAACTTAATGCCAAATTTCGTTTTACGTTTTACGTCAAGGTAAAGATCCACCATGTTCGGTTTCTAAGGATAAAAACAGGAGGCATTAAAATAAGGCAACATTTTTGTTATCACGTACTAATCCATTTCACAAAAGTACTTTTAATTACATTAAAATTAAATTTTATTTTCCGAGAAATAAAATAATATTAGGATATGTTGTCAAATAAATCATTTTTGTTATGCAACAATAAAAATGTTTTTAGATAATTTATAAGTTTTAGGGGGAAATATTTTGATGAATAACTTAAGTTTCATTTTTTGTTCCCTGACAGTTGCCCATAAAATGTCGGTAGTGTTACAAATAAAATTTGTCAAAAAAGAAGCCTATTTAATTTGGACATATTACAAAAATATAACAATATCAATTTATTTCCGTATTTTATATCAGCTTAACATCCAAAATCGTATAATCAATGTACTAAAATAAAATCAACGTATAAAGACTAACATTCAAACTACTTGCAAGGCTTGTTGCAAGAAATGTTTATAGTTTGACCATCATATCGTCTAGCTCTGATACTTTGCTAATTTTGGATTGTAAGCAAAGTAAGTTCTTTGATAAATATAGACTCCACTTTCTATATTAAGAAATGTAAAATAACCGTCACACTCGACAGCTGGTTCGCATATAAAAACTCTATAACTATAAAAGTTATAACCTTAATAGTTTATATATGCTGTCTAAAAATTTAAATAAACAATATTTCCAATAGAGTATTAACCGCGCAGATGAATTCAGTTTATACTAGCCGGTGTTATCTCTTGGCAAAGTGCCAGTAATTGGGACAAACAGTGACTAGGCCTATCTTACGACGTGACGTCACTCTTCTAAATAAAGATTCGGCTAGGTAAGCGTCGATGTAAGACAGTAGTTGTAGTTAGTCACATGACCGGGTGCACAACTAACTGTTGCTTCGTTACTATCGACAACACTTCGGCATGGTTTGAAGTTGACTTTCACGATAGCACATGAGTAATTATAATTTTATTGTATTATTTTGTAGGTTGTCATATAGTTAATTTTAATATGATTTGCATATAAAGTATTTGACTTATTTTAAAAAAAATGTATTTAAATTTCAATTTGATAGAATAATAATAATTAATAAAATAACACACATTTAGGTTTACCTGAGTTTTTATTTCTAATACTTGTTGACGGCAATATTTTGTTTGAGTTTTTTAACAAGAGATTTATCGTTTTATACCTTTTTATGTATAGATTGTTTATGATACAGATTTTTAAGAGGAATATTTAAATGGTCGAAAACAAATCTAGCTCACCAACACTATTGAGTAAGTTTGATATCTACTTAAAATTGTGTATTAAATTACATTTTGTTGATATTTTTTTTAGAATATTTTAAATGCAAATGGATTAATTGATTACTGCGAGTTTTGAGAATTGATTTATAAATTAAAAATAATATCAATTATAATATTGGTTTTTTTACAATGTTTGAATGAAAAACTCAATTTGTCATTTAGGCATCTAGTTAAAAATTCCAAATTTCCTTAATTCTCAACACACTATACAAATTTTGAACATTTTTATTTATAGGCCGATTTAACTTCTATTGATAATATATATGTTTAAAATATTTACTGAGTCAAATTTTGGAAATTAATTTAAATCTGAAAACAAGGGAAATGAATTTCAACTTTTGTATATTGCATATAAATATCAATGGAGGTCAGATGAAGATCAAAACCGGAATAAATGTTATTTTATTTTATTTTTTTTAAACTACGGGACAGTATTTTAGCTAAGAGATTTTCCAATTGAATTGCATCAAAATATCATGTTAGGAATTTGAAAGAAGTTTATATTTTTCGTTTCTAAATATATGCTCTTCGTTTTTACACACGTTTGTCTATTCTGAGTGAGTTTTAAAACCATCCTTTTAATTTTCATCACAGATCTTTTCAGGTGTTTTAAAAATATATAAAACTGGTTTAAAACAATTTTTGATTCCTACTAAATTAAAATGTCATTAATTTCTTTTTAGTTGAAAGACGAAAAACCTCCCGATCATGATCGCCGTAAAAGAAAAGGAGAAAAGAACATAAAATAGAGACCAGTAAACCTCAAAATCTCCAATAGTGTCCGGTAGGACAAGAACAAGAGATACCTGTTAGGAAAAACAAAAGGGAGGTAACTAACCCAAGACTACATGAAGAAAAGTGTAGATCCACGATTATAAAAACATATTTAAAACAACTTGTCTAGCATTCAAGCTTTTTATTTTTGGAGGTGTATATGTTGTATATTAGACAAAAAGGTCTGTACAATTCTCAAAGTAATAAATTATTTTTTAATATATTAATAGCATCATCTTTAAAAAAAAAAAAAAAAAAAAAATGTGTCTTATGAAATGTATAATTAGACTTAGGCTATGCATACACTTAGAAATTATCCCATATCGTAAAACAAAATGAAATTATTTTTAAAACGGTAATCCAATATATTTGCAAAAATGGTCCTAACGGATTCAGGCTATAATGTGCCCTTTTCCTTTTGAACTTTATATTTAAAGTTGATTCCATAAATTGGTAGTGAACCACAAAATATACACAATTATCAAAATGAATTATTTTGTGGTCTAAAATTAAAGGGTTATATGAACAAACCTGTGAAACAAAGTAAGGGTGGGACTTGAAAACTCGCTCGGTTTACGTATCTCTATTATATACCTAATTACTCCTGAGGAAGAGCCAAATTATAATCTCCACGATTACAAGAAGTGCTTGATCGCTTTTTACTTAACGTAATTGAATTAAATCAAGGGTGTTCTTGTTAACTTCTCAAATTAATATGTAAATGGGTTTCTCAAGTGACTAATTGATATTGATGAATAACTTTGTAACTATACACTTAGAAGTTATTTAATCTATAAATGATCAGGTTTAATTTGGTAATGCAATTTAGAAAAAAGTCTTCACGGACTACATATTATTTTTGTACAACAAAAGTTTTAATGGGAATTTCATATATATTGTATTTTCATTGGTACCTTCAATTAAAGAGCAATATATGATTTCACTTTTATATTGTTTTTTAATTATTCGGGAAGATGTTTTAAAGGGTAGAAATATTAACATGTTACATGGATAGTTTGTTGTGTAACACCATCAAACGTTCGCAGTTAGAAACCCATGTTAGTTTGCTATATGCCTTAAATATTAGAATAAATATCATATATTCAGTATGTATATGATCAATACAGTAAATATTCAAGAATTTTCTTGTGTCCAAAATTTCTTGTTTGCTCTTTTCTCTTTTTCTCTTCCATTCCCTTAATAGCATTGTTTCAGTAATCCCCTCCCCCCCATCTATGTTACCCTACTTCCCTCTGGAATCCAATCCAATATCCGTTTTAGGAGACTGTCCTCCTTCTAGCTTTGAGCTTGTCAGTACAAAATTAACTGTCTTCTGCCAACATAACCAATGGTAGTATATTGATACTCCATTTATCATCTATTATCTTCATTTCATATTTTCTCCAAGCTTGTACACATTCTGAAGAAATCAATTTCTGCAATTAAACAGTAAGATGTAAACTACATGTATATTATTTGGTTATATCTCAATAAGTATCAGATTTTGAGCAAAACTTTTATTTCCTCACATGCTCGAAAGGTAAAACATAATACGAATGGATATTCGTTTATGGTTTAAATGTTTAGCTATAAGTTTTTTTGCTGATGAAAAGCTTAATACAATCATATTAAAAGCTCTATTAAGTTTGACAAAATATTACTCGATAATCATAGCCGTGCAGTTAAATACATAATTATTAAAACAATTTGGATACTACTTATTAACTGTTAAAAAAACTCTATTAACTCAAAGAGTTTTTAATTGCAATGATTAATACAACACTATCTGTAAGGATTATAATGTAAAAGATTTGAAACTTCAGAAATGATGTAATAATATAGCAAAAAACATTGTCACTCATGTATTCCCAAAACCAACAGAAACTATTCCTCACCAACAATTACAGTTCGGTAGTAGTCAGTTAAAAGTGAAAATGTATCTAATACGTATTTACAAAGAATGTATATATTTAAATAGGGTCTAAACTTGCTTCATTTATGCCATAAATGCGTCGTCAGCGAAAAACTTAATTGATTACCTTCAAGCTTTTAATGACGGTGGTTAAATTCGTGTTTGTTTTTTGCTAATTAGTCCCGAACCATAATATTTTTTTACTTGCGATTTTCTGTAACTAATTTTACATTCCAATACAATTTGAACTTAATCTGTAAAGGTGATTTTGAGAAATTAAGTATTACAATAATAGTACCATGGCTACTCTGTTGTTTTAACGGATAGTAAAAAAATCTGTAATTTTATAGAAATTGCGACTAATACGTTTTGAGTGGGTCCTTAGCGGCTAAATTTGACCAACCTAGGACCTGGGAAGGGACAAAAACGGATATATCAACGAAAATAGGTAAAACCAAATTTTTTTCTAATTATAACATGACCACTTTATCTGGGCTGCAACAAAAAGACAACTTTATTGTATATTAAAACAACTTTGTACTTTTCCTCTACTTTTGAATTAGGGATAATCTTTACTAACATTTAGAAGAACACGATAAATCAGTTAGGTAGGGAGGGGTAAAAGGTTGTTAGTAGATTAGTCGATAAGGTTTCTATTTGAAGACCTACATGGAGTTGAGGATTACATTTATTATCCTATTTGTTTGTTGAAGAGTATTGAACATATTGTTAAAAGGGAGTCAAGTCATTATTTCATTTCTCTTCGATTCTAATTATATATATATATATATATATATATATATATATATATATATATATATATAATTCTGTATAATTTGTATTTTACCTATAAACCTAGGTAGTGTTGTGAAAATAAAACAGGAACTTATTCACTCTTCATCTTTAGTTTTACTTTGTCACATGTACGTTTTAAAGAGAAAGTTAAGTACTGGGTCTACAAATCGAATTTAAGTTTCTCGTAGACTTTTATTGTTATTTAAAGTTTAAAAGTTTTTTTAGTCACCATCGCCTTATAAAAGAAGAAGGAAAAAAATGAAGACTCATACCCATAAGATCAGAGTCCGAAAAGAACAATAGTTGGTCATGAAAGTTCTAATACGAATGATGAAATAAGTGGAATCTAACCCAAGAACTTGTGAAAAAATGTGCAGATCCAGCTAGGTATTCTCGGGATTGCTTTGCCCTGATCCAGTATAGTGAGTCCTTAAGGTAAGTTTCTGGATGAAATATCTATTTAGAGGTTCCCTGAGTCCCAAAAAGATTCTCATGTGTCTGCTTGTAAACTGTGTAGTTTCTTCAGCTCAAATGACAGTTAACAGATTTTGATCAAATTTGATGTGGCCAAATATCGATTTATTTTTAAAACCAAAATTTGCTGAAGGTTAATATAAAAATACAAAATTGAATTTTTTTTCTTAATAGGCAATAAAATTTTAGATTAAATTTGGTTAAGAATAGCATCTTAGAATCAAAACAACACTTTTAATGGCCACCATCTTCAAAATGTACCAGTTCTGAAGTAATATTTCAATGTACTTTTGATATGTGTAATGTAATATTTCAATATTTTAGTGCAGACAAATACCTTGAATTTTGATTTCGAACAATTTTGTTTAAGTGTTTTGTTTATGTGCTTTGTGTTTTTTTTTTTGTATTTTAAGGAAGCAATTGGATTGATCTGGAGAAGACAATTTTAATTGTTGGAACCGGTCATTAAATAAATGTACATGAAATAATAAGTATTGTGACGGATCGAAAAAAGAGAAAATAAAAGTTTAAATGTATTATCGATAGAAATTTTAAAACGCTCATCATTTCAATGTTTACGACGATTAAAATGTTACATTTTATCTTTTTGCAGCACACCCCCCCTCTCTATTTTTTAACTTGATTGTTTTTATATTTACTTATAGACGTGAGAGATTTTTAGGATTGATCAATTTATCACCTGAGTTTCCTTAACAAAATTTGATTGCTTATAAACATGTTTTTGTGCAAACTAGGAAAGCTTTATGTGTTTGTAAATAATTCGTTTGATCTTTATTATTCAATAAAATGGTTTATTTAATTTGCCTGTTCAATCTTTTATGATGTTATTTACGTTCAGAACAGATTTGATATTGCAGCTTCTATAAAATGTGGGAAATAAATCCTCCTACGGAAATTCTATAATTAGTTACTCGCAACATTGACCTCTTTCTCTGTTAGAAACTTTCTGTATCAAACTGCACTACCTTGTTACATTATAGCTATTCTTTGGATCATCAAGGCAAACGATCACTCAATATTATTATTAAATGAAGAAAAGCGAAGCTATTTGACTTAATTAGATTTATGATAGATACAATCTTGTTGAGCACTGTGCTGAAATACACAATAATGATTCGAATTTACCCCTAACGACAATCACTGGAAACTTTAAAATAAAACACAATTATTTGATTAATTGTTCTTTATTTATTCTTTCCACTAAATGCCAGGATGTACATTTCGATAACATGGTTATCATTATCGCAGGGTCTTGCTTCGAAACAGTTTAATAATCAAATAAATAATCAAATAATTGTGTTTAATTTTAAAGTTTCTCGTGATTGTGGTTAGGGGTAAATTCGAATCATTATTGTAGATTTATGATCTTCTGGCATGATACTCTGATTGTGACATTGCGTTGATTTTATTGATGACGTATAAAGATTTGTAAATAACAACATATTCCATTTCTTACTACAGAATTTAATAAAAAATAAAATAAAATTCATGTGAACCATTGTAAAACATAACCACCCCCTCACAAGCAGCTGCTCTTAGTCTAAAGAGAAATTGGTTTGGCACCATTATATCATGCACAATTTAATTATGCAAATATGTATCTAATTTAGTGTGTTATAAGTTCAGTAACATGTGAGATTAAAAAACAAACAAACAAATGTTTAAAATATCTAACTTATCATTTTGACATATTTGTATATGTTATTCCCAAGTACAAGGTAATTTTTGCTGCTCTTAGTCTAATGATCATAACTCGTTTTATCGGCCATGTAGGATATATTTAATTGTATTGGAAGATCAAGAGGTCTTTGTTGTCAAAGAGATCCAGTAGGGTAAGTTGTAAAACAGTTGTTACACAAGTTTTCTGAACCAAGTAATTGTGTATACCAATACTATCTTGACGTCTAACAGGCCTCGTAAGTTTCTAATCGTCTCAATGCCTCGAGGCTGTGTACATGTGAAGGCGTCACCACTCGCTACGCTCGAGTTGTCGGTGATTTGGTCCTGTAACTATACGAGTGATAAATTTATTTACTCTAGAAGTCAGGGTTCAAAATTACATTTACTACAATAACTCAGCTATTTTTAATTGTAGGAAGATTTGTTTGGCACCATTATATTATGCACAATTTAAATATGCAAATATGTATCTAATTTAGTGTGTTATAAGTTCAGTAACATGTGAGATTTAAAAACAAAACAAATGTTTAAAATATCCCCCCATTTTGACGTATTTGATTTGACTTTTAAGAATTTTAATAGAGCTCTACGCGAGTACATTTTATTCCCTATATCAAATTTCAAGTTTCTAAGTTAATTTTTGCGCCCGCTATATTGCTTATGTACAGACGACATTGACCATGACGATGAAGGACGGACGACATCTGGAAAATCACTCTAAGTTTCATGAGGTTATGACACTTGAAGATCAGTCAATAAATGGAGGTAGACTTTTTTTTTAATATGTACCAAATTTACTTTGTATTCTGAGTAAGAAAAAAAAAATTAATATATATACTTTTCACGCATACTTTTCCTTTATGAACATAAAAATTCCATACCAAATTTCAAATCATTATTTTATATTATGTGATTGTTATCATAAATTTGTATTAAAAACTACAAGGACAAAATGATAACTACGGATAAATAAAATCTACATGTTTTTTTTTTTTTTTTTTTTTTTTTTTGTTTATGGCATGGGGAAAACCGTACTTTATATTCAGTATTCTCGTTAAGAAAAAATGATAAAAATTAATTTCTACTGTTTTCATGCATTTGACTACACATGTTTTGTTTATAGGGAATATATTGAGTATTTTCTTTATCTCAGATCTTAACAGCTTTCAACGATTCTACTCAGAACTCCATTTAAGTTCCGTCACATTCCCGATATTTGAAGAGTTTCTGAGTAGATCCATTCTTGCACAAATATATAGTGTTATACATAAATGTGTCATGTCCCGGCCTTCAAATATCGAATTGAGAGCGGTTATTGCCTAACACATACAGATTTACTGATTTAATCATCAGCAACATTGTTAATAAAGTCTGGCTCAAGCTTCAAGTTCTTACCCAAAGAATTTCTTTATGACGTAAAATTAGTGAAATGTTCCAATAAACAATACAAATTGGTTGATACATACACTATTGTTAGATAAAATATTGACATTGTTCCTGGAAACAACACAACGTGGTTGAATTATCAGAGAAAAAATAGTGAAATATTCCAATCGCACATTGTGGTTGAAGTAGCATACTGTCAGAGAATATCTTCGAAAAACCATCAGAACGTGGTGGAAATTCAATAAATTCATTTTAAAATTATAATTTATAGTTATTCATTAGTTCAATACTTTACTCAACGAATATGTTAATTACACAGATTAACCTCCCCAATTATTTATTTAAATACTTGATATAAAACTATATTATTTTATACTATGTATTTGTATAAACCTTTACATTAGTATGAAATATATTGACAGTTTTAATGTCAATGCCACTATTACCTTTCTTTGATGTCCCTTGATTACAGTCATTCATACAAATGTTCACTGGTAATGTCAAAGATGTGTTTTCAATGTTAATTAAATTCTATATCACAAATTAATTAAAAACCTTTGTGTTTGTGTGCTTAGAATGACAACCATTCTCTTCGTTATCGGTTTACATTGAAAACTGTCATTGAGTTTGTCATTATTCTTATAACTTGTAAATTTAACTATTTATAATCTCAATTTCGAAGTCTCCATCAGTTAACTCATCGAAAATTGAGTTCTGTGATAACTTCGTAATTGTATGCAGTGATTAATGCAGTACTTGAACTAAATAGTTTAATATTATGAATAAAATATTTATTGTAGTTTACTTAGAGGCGTCGTGATAGTCTAGAGGTCTGAGGTATATTTTCCATGGTAAGTTTCCTCTGAACATGTTCTCTTCCTGATGAGCCTGTATTATTATTTTTCAATTATAATTTTTTCCTGTCTACTAAGTATAATCTTTCTCTTCGTATTCTAATACTCAGGAGATAAAGTCTCGTATAGTAATCTCCGTATGTTTCTCTTTAAAACTCCAAACTGACAACATGGTAATTGATTTACCTCATATATGAACCCTCATCTTGCCATAGTATTTTTCTCTGTAACACAAGTTTAAAAGTTTGGTATTTCCTCCATGGCCATTTCTCTGTCTGAAATCTCATCTCCCCATCTCGTTGATGTATTCCCACTACTCTTCTTCATCCAAACTTAGTTTAAAAGTTTGGTATCTCCTCCCTGGTCATATAGCTTTTTCCCTTTGTCTGAAATCTCATCTCCCCATCTCGTTGATGTTTTCTCACTACTCTTCTTCATCCAAACTTAGTTTAAAAGTTTGGTATCTCCTCCCTGGTCATATATCTTTTTCCCTTTGTCTGAAATCTCATCTCCCCATCTCGTTGATGTATTCCCACTACTCTTCTTCATCCAAACATAGTTTAAACGTTTGGTATCTCCTCCCCGGTCATATATCTTTTTCCCTTTGTCTGAAATCTCATCTCCCTATCTCGTAGATGTATTCCCACTACTCTTCTTCATCCAAACATAGTTTAAACGTTTGGTATCTCCTCCCTGGTCATATATCTTTTTCCCTTTGTCTGAAATCTCATCTCCCTATCTCGTAGATGTATTCCCACTACTCTTCTTCATCCAAACATAGTTTAAACGTTTGGTATCTCCTCCCTGGTCATATATCTTTTTCCCTTTGTCTGAAATCTCATCTCCCTATCTCGTAGATGTATTCCCACTACTCTTCTTCATCCAAACATAGTTTAAACGTTTGGTATCTCCTCCCTGGTCATATATCTTTTTCCCTTTGTCTGAAATCTCATCTCCCTATCTCGTAGATGTATTCCCACTACTCTTCTTCATCCAAACATAGTTTAAACGTTTGGTATCTCCTCCCTGGTCATATATCTTTTTCCCTTTGTCTGAAATCTCATCTCCCTATCTCGTAGATGTATTCCCACTACTCTTCTTCATCAAAACATAGTTTAAACGTTTGGTATCTCCTCCCTGGTCATATATCTTTTTCCCTTTGTCTGAAATCTCATCTCCCTATCTCGTTGATGTATTCCCACTACTCTTCTTCATCCAAACATAGTTTAAACGTTTGGTATCTCCTCCCTGGTCATATATCTTTTTCCCTTTGTCTGAAATCTCATCTCCCTATCTCGTAGATGTATTCCCACTACTCTTCTTCATCCAAACATAGTTTAAACGTTTGGTATCTCCTCCCTGGTCATATATCTTTTTCCCTTTGTCTGAAATCTCATCTCCCTATCTCGTAGATGTATTCCCACTACTCTTCTTCATCCAAACATAGTTTAAACGTTTGGTATCTCCTCCCTGGTCATATATCTTTTTCCCTTTGTCTGAAATCTCATCTCCCTATCTCGTAGATGTATTCCCACTACTCTTCTTCATCCAAACATAGTTTAAACGTTTGGTATCTCCTCCCTGGTCATATATCTTTTTCCCTTTGTCTGAAATCTCATCTCCCTATCTCGTAGATGTATTCCCACTACTCTTCTTCATCCAAACATAGTTTAAACGTTTGGTATCTCCTCCCTGGTCATATATCTTTTTCCCTTTGTCTGAAATCTCATCTCCCTATCTCGTAGATGTATTCCCACTACTCTTCTTCATCCAAACATAGTTTAAACGTTTGGTATCTCCTCCCTGGTCATATATCTTTTTCCCTTTGTCTGAAATCTCATCTCCCTATCTCGTAGATGTATTCCCACTACTCTTCTTCATCCAAACATAGTTTAAACGTTTGGTATCTCCTCCCTGGTCATATATCTTTTTCCCTTTGTCTGAAATCTCATCTCCCTATCTCGTAGATGTATTCCCACTACTCTTCTTCATCCAAACATAGTTTAAACGTTTGGTATCTCCTCCCTGGTCATATATCTTTTTCCCTTTGTCTGAAATCTCATCTCCCTATCTCGTTGATGTATTCCCACTACTCTTCTTCATCCAAACATAGTTTAAACGTTTGGTATCTCCTCCCTGGTCATATATCTTTTTCCCTTTGTCTGAAATCTCATATCCCTATCTCGTTGATGTATTCCCACTACTCTTCTTCACCCAAACATAGTTTAAAAGTTTGGTATCTCCTCCCTGGTCATATATCTTTTTCCTTTTGTCTGAAATCTCATCTCCCTATCTCGTAGATGTATTCCCACTACTCTTCTTCATCCAAACATAGTTTAAAAGTTTGGTATCTCCTCCCTGGTCATATATCTTTTTCCCTTTGTCTGAAATCTCATATCCCTATCTCGTTGATGTATTCCCACTACTCTTCTTCACCCAAACATAGTTTAAAAGTTTGGTATCTCCTCCCTGGTCATATATCTTTTTCCTTTTGTCTGAAATCTCATCTCCCTATCTCGTAGATGTATTCCCACTACTCTTCTTCATCCAAACATAGTTTAAAAGTTTGGTATCTCCTCCCTGGTCATATATCTTTTTCCCTTTGTCTGAAATCTCATCTCCCTATCTCGTTGATGTTTTCTCACTACTCTTCTTCATCCAAACATAGTTTAAAAGTTTGTTATCTCCTCCCTGGTCATATATCTTTTTCCCTTTGTCTGAAATCTCATCTCCCTATCTCGTTGATGTTTTCTCACTACTCTTCTTCATCCAAACATAGTTTAAAAGTTTGTTATCTCCTCCCTGGTCATATATCTTTTTCCCTTTGTCTGAAATCTCATCTCCCCATCTCGTAGATGTTTTCTCACTACTCTTCTTCATCCAAACATAGTTTAAAAGTTTGTTATCTCCTCTCGAGTCAGTACTCTTTCCCCTCCATGTCGGATATTAGATCTCCCAACCCCATCCGTATCTTCTCACTACTCTTTCTCTTTATAATCAGTTTAGAAGTTTAAACGTTTGATATAATAATTTCTCCTCTTTTAGTCATTCGTGCCTATATTCAAATATTTTGACCTTCAAGCTCAAGTTGTCTGTAGAATACGTCGTAGGATATATCCAGCTTTTTGAATTATTCTGTTATCTTTCACTGTTACTATACTGTTGTTTTGAATGAAAATGGTTTAATCAATGTTATATAATCAATGTTATCAGGTAATAATTGTGTTTATCTTAGAATTCATACTTACCCAGTGATTGCTAAATTTACACATTTAACTTATCTGAATTCTGTTGAATAAAACTGAATATTACGCCTGATATTGAGTCACCTTATTGATATTAACTAGAATATTAAAGGTGTTGATCTGTCCACAGCTGATTCTGAACAAGCTTTTGAGCTTACGACTCTTTCGAGTAACAGAGCTGGTACTCCACTTCACGAGAGACACTTGGGAAGGCTTCTACGATTCCTGCGCAACGGTGAGTCAATACAGAAAATAGTAAGTTTTAAATAAGTATGTTATATATTTGTTGGTCAATATCAAGTTTGATGTTTTGTTCTGGTATTAAGTTAGGTTATCTTAAATATCCCAATTTTATAGTTGTAAAATGTAAATTAATAATATGTTTTATTAGATTAAGACCCGTTACAAAATATTTGACAATGGAAATTTGAACCTAAGCTATGGTCAGTTGTAACTTATTTTGTTATATAAATTTGGTTAATTTTGACAATTGTGTAAACTAAGATTGAAACTACTACTAAACTCTTAATTTATTTAAGTAATATTCAGCGTATAGTGTAAATATAGTAAAAAAAAGCTAACCTCTGTTTTTAGTTGAATATTTGTAATCGGAAAGTGTGATTCTCGATCTACCGTCTGCCTATATCGGCGTTCATAAATAAACAATTAATGGCTAACGATTTTAAAATAACGATTTGATTGTGGGGATTCCTGCATTCACGTTTAAAATGTTAAAGAAAATTCTGAAAGAAGACATTTTAAAAAGAGAGGGCTTAAAAAAAGTTTTGTACATGTCTGTTGCTTAATTTAAGAGATATCAACACATTGCAGTAAAATTTTCATATTTAAATGTCTTAAATAATGGCAGCAGCATTCATATTTCACGAAGAAAATACAAAGATACGCTAAAACTGTAAATTTGGACCTTAAACTTAAACTTGCAAGAAAACTGTAAATTTGATCAAGTTGTCGCTACGAGCTGCCCGTTTAGTATGGAGTGATTAAAATATTGATAGCGGAAATCCAGAAAATGATTTCTTATACTTCTTGTAAATAAATAAACAAATTTCTATAACCATATTTACATAACCATCTGTCATTCTGTTTATTATTATTATTATTATTACTATTATTTAAATATAACTTTTTAAATAACCAATTTCGTACAAATTTGGAGTATACATTCCGTATGAAAATCAAAACTTTGTCTTGCATATTTTAAAAACGCCAATTCACACGTTTAATATCTCTAAAACCGTTGGTTTTACAAAATAATTTAAAAAAAAAGTTTTACTATTATTTATTTAAAAAACTTTTGGAACTGTAAGAATTGTTTCTCCAAATCTTTACCCTAATACCCTGCTTTATTTATTTATAAGGGGTAGTAGATAATTTACCCAATAATATAAGGAATAATTTCTGGGTGGTAAAGTCAGTTGCCGAAAACTACTAATTTGACCTGTAATTGTGTTACCTTTGATATAAAACAAAAATATATCATTATGGTAATTGTGTTCAGATATTCGACATAAAAAATGTATATAGACTCACGGTTTTAAAATGTACAACGTTAAAATTTTCTTTTTTATACTATTATAAGATAACATGAAAATAGGTATACTCAATCTATCATCCATTAACAAAAGATATATATTATTTAGGAAAAAAAACTTTTACTTATGGAAAGGAAAAGGGAACCAATATGTGTTTATGTAATGATTTTTATTTATTTTGCAGATACAGAAGTTATTATTTTCATGTCGTTTTAGAATATTTTAAAATCATTTTGGTTATGTAGTTTCAAGACCTCATAAAATCATCGACAGCAACATTGACACTTGGTAGAGCCAACCGCTGATGAGTTCTTACAGAACTTGATATTTTGTAAAAATGGCCAAGTCGAAGCGATTCTGTGATATTTAATAAAAGACCAAGACACAGTTGCAGTTTAATTGTAAAGAAACATAATGCATATAGTTTATGCTGAAAATTTAATCGATTTTTGATATTTCGTTGACAACAGTTAGTTCTATTATTGCAGTCAAATCCAGACGAGAGGACTAAAGCACAAGTTCACCCATTGTGAAATCTACCAATCGAACTATCAAACCACGAATATTTTTAATCTACGCTATTAAAGTTCATGTTCGTTAAAAAAAAAAAAAAAAAAAAAAAACTAAACTTCAAATTAGTGTATGTCGAGTAGATTTGGAGAAAATCGATAATTGTTTTGAAATAAGAATCAAAACAAAACAGTCATTTGATTTGTAAATATGTATTAAATTAAATTTCGTATGAACAATTTACAGGTTTAATTTCGATGTGTTGTATAAGTATATAGTAGATTTATTCGTATGATAGTCGTATTTAATACTAAAGTAACACATTTCTTGGTCTAACCCAATTTATGTTTATTATATTAAAATTAGAGATCTTAATACAATATATTACACACAATGTTGGAAAAGTCAAATATCGAATACTCTTCTCACGTACTCGTAGAATAGAGAACATTATGTGATGGAGCAAAACAATGATGTAATTTTTTGGGGGGATATATTTCTAATGTCGTTTTGGAAAAATGTCTGTCGATTGTACAGCGCTCTACAGTCTAAACGCATCATCCGTTTTCAAATGTAAACATTTTATTTTCGTTGCAGTCAACTTTCAAAATAATCACTTACTATTATGATGTTATGGTACGAAAAATGTTTGCTTTGTTGGTTTGAAGTAAGCCCATATGAAAACAACTAATGCTATAAAACGACAAATTTTACATGAATTTGCTGAATATTGAAAAAGACATTTAAACTAGTTGAAATCTAATAATCACCCAAAAATAAATTAATTTTGTACATAAACCAAGTGAGTATAATTATACACAAAATAATATCAATGTACTAAAAATTATAAATTAAAATAATCGTTATGATATATATATATATATATATATATATATATATATATATATATATATATATATATATATATTACCTACAATCAAATTGATATACTTTACGTGTATATTCCAATAACAATTATTAACAAAACTAATTAAACTGTTTGAAAAGTAGTTAATAAATAATATTTGGAATACTAGTGTAACATTAAACGTTTGAAGTAAATTTAAAAAATGTGAATGTGTGTATGATATAGATTGTTCATCTGTAATTATTTAGATTAATATTTAATTACACTAAAATTGTTTATTAATGTTTAGTTTGTTTTTAGTGTAAACATTTATTTATGTTATTCATTGTAGCTTTACTATGAATAAAATTATAACAATTAATCCCTTTTGTGCTGTTGAGCTCTCTTTAAAATTGAATTATTATAGCTGCAATATATTAAAACAAGCTATAATTTTAGTTTTTAATTCACAAATCTCAATTTTTTACCATAAAGGAATAACAAAGTTATTTGAAAAAATTCTCATTTAAATAATGATATTTATTTTCTAAATAAAAAGGAAAGTAAAAATATTCGGATGAATTATTTGTTTCAATATTTACGGAAAATCCCAGTTGTGATTATGAGATGTTTTTTTCATAATAAAAGTTATTTATAACGTACTGCCTAATCAACGTTTTGTGAAATTAGTGATAGGTTTCAGACAAATAGTCTATTAATTATAATAAATGAAAGGGCTGGGTAAGTACCACGATAAACAGTTATTAATATTTACGTCATACAAGATGGTTTATACAATTGTTTGGTTTAGAGATGATAAACAAATACCCCACACAGATGGTTGACCACATGTGAAATGATATTCCATTTCAACACAGAATATGTAGTTTATATTAATATCCTAACAATTTCCTATAATTATATTGAACACAACACAAAATTTTTATCGATATCGGAAAAATTATTATATATTTCAATTAGAACTTTGTAAAAAAAGATTATAGACTTAAATTTCAAGGAATTTTATAAACGATTTGTATTGAAAAATGTATAAGGAACTAATACCGGGTGGTTATGAAGTGTTCCACTACTTGTGTCACAATATTTTACCATTAGGAATTGGGACTATTTATACATGATCCTTCGCCTTACACTTAATGTTGTTTAACATTTTGGCAGCCATTTTGGATTGTGTCATTAAAATAACTGAATCCGTGGTACATGATTAACACGGTTGTCCAACGATGAGTTCAAGCGAAACAATTAGTTCTTTCACATCCTATCCTATCTTCAGCTATTCACGAACTTTATAAAATTTGACTTATTTAAATATTGGTAAAAGAACATTAAATTTGTGATAACAATACTACTTAACGTTTTGTTGTTCAACTTAAATGGTGTAAATAGGATAAATAGAGTTAGAAAACAAGATTTCAATCATTGAGATAAACAATGAAGTATTATGTTATATATTATGTCCAAAATAGTATATAACTTTAAAAGTGCTTTTGGGATTCAAGAAAAGATAAGTTTATACTAACACAGTTTCTTGTGAGTTACTTGTAACGTTGAGTTTCTCGTTTCGGACTCTATGTTTCATCTTTAAAATTTCGCTGGTAAGAGGTCGTCAAAACATTAAGAATACACATTGATAAATACAAATATCACAAAACACAAACACCTTATTGACATAGTACCAGCGACAGGTGCACCGCGACTTTTGAGGAACAACTGAAGCTAGTGGTCATCTCGGCTTCTTATCTACTACCTTCGTTATATTGTATTCTCATCGCTTAGTCTTACAACGAATTGAATTGGAAGTTAATTTTATCGTAAAACAAAGTTTATATTTATTGTTTTTAAAGGCCTGTATATTCAAACATATGGGCAGAGGTTTGAAGTTGGTGCTAAAGTCTCTATATTGGTGGTGATTGTTCATTAAATGATGGAAATAACTGGATTTAGTAGTGGTAATATTATTTATAGTTAGATACTCTTTAAATAATTTTTTAAAAGTTTGCTGTATAAAAACTGTTAAAATCTCTACAAATTATTTTATATACTCCTGATTTCGTTTCTGCGGGTCTTGTTACATTAGGAATTAGTATATTTATGTAGTTTTTTTTGGTTGGTCCGTGTTATATTAGTTGAGGGTGTTGGGTAGGATTTTTGGAAGGAAGTTACCATACTCAGTAGATATTAAAATATTAAGACTTTGTAATTCGTAGGTCTTTTATAATTATTTAATTTTTTTGTAGTTTTATATAGTATCGTTAGTTCTTGTGTCTATTACAGATAACCTTTGATTGTATTTACTACTTCTTGGATACATTCGAGTGCGAGTGCTGTTGTGGATAAAACTATTTGAAGTTTCCATTTTTTTGAATGTGGGAAATTATTTTGTAAAACCCACGGTTTTAGAGATATTAAACACGAGAATTGACGTTTTAAAAATGTGCGAGACAAAGTTTTGATTATCATATAAAATGTATACGTCAAACTTGGACAAAATTGCTTATTATAAAAAAAAGTTGAGTATATAGTGACGTCAGTTTTGGTAGATTTTCTGTATATTTCATAACGGAATTTATTTTCTTGTTTTATGATTAATATGTCTAGAATGTCAAATTCATGTTATACCTCCATTTCGAGGTTAAACTGCATTGATTGGTTAATATTTTGTTGTATAGTGAATAAGATTTTATATCTGCCGAACGATTCAATTAATGAAAGTATCGTCAACATATAGTGTATAAAAAACTATAACTGTGCATTATGAAGTGGTTTAAATTCTTCAAACAGTTCAGAACGTGGTGAACCCACTAAATCTTCCTCTTGAACAAAAAATCTGCTATTAAAAAGTAAATAATTTCGTTTCAATAATATGTTAATAATAATAAGTTAATTATTTCGGCAGTGGCTAGGGAATCTAATTTGTTAGTTTCTGTAAGATGGCTCATTGGTGTAAAGGTGGACGACCTCAAAGGAATCCATTTTGTAATTAGATTGTAATTTGATATTTTTTACTTGGTCAATAAAATCTGTATTATTTTTAAGCTTTCGGTTTTAAAATTAAAATGCTGATCTTCATTAAGGTTTTTTTTTTTCAATTTCATATCCTAGAAATTTGTTAAAGTTTATTAATGATTTAATCAGATGATCTGAATTGTGAGTTTTTGGTAAGACTATGAATTGGGAGGTTTGAGAATTAATTTGTTTTAACATATGGCGAGTGTTCTCGTCAAAGAAGTGCGTACACTTATTGATCATTTTATTTAAGGATTTAACAAATTCATCGGTCGAATCTTTTTTCAACTATTTAATGTTATTTTCCATTATAAATTTATCAACCATTGTCGTGGATTAATACCTGTCCATTAATAAGATTCTTTTTACTGTTGTCCTTGGTAATGAGGTCAATAGTCTCTATTAATTTATTCTGTACTTGTTTCAAAATTGTCATGTCCAAAATACTTTTGTGTTTAATGTTGTTATTATTATTGTTATTATTAATTTCTAACATGGAAGTGTTTATTAAGTTTATTGTTAATTAAAGTCCGTGATTCATTCTGTGTCTTGAAACCTGCCAACATCTTCTGCGATTAGTATTTCTTGTAATATTGTTTTTTGGGATGATGTACTTCAAACCTTCTCGATTTTTATAATGAATATCGTGCCTGTAAGACCTGTTTAATTTAATTATTGACGAACTGCGTCAGGTCGCATGAAGGTTGTTAAGTCATTTCTAAATAGAACTTGTACAGGTCTTTGTTTAATTATATATTTTTTTAGTATAAAAAAGTTATTCTTTTAACTACAATCTTTGATGGCGTTCATTTATTTTAATTGCGTCTTTAGATGAGTTGTTCATTTTTATGACAGCCTATTTTGTTGTTATGGTATTGGAAATACTATTTTTTGAAGCTGGAACATAGATATTGAAAATTCGAACGCAACGTTACAAGTAAGTCACAAGAGTCGGAGTGAGTAAAAATTAGTGACTTGGTTACTCCCACTCAAAATGAGTTTGAAATTTAAGAAAATATAATTTCAGAAATTTAAGTTTTATACTTATATATAGCTACACCAAATTAGTTGTAAACAAAAACTGTTGACCATTAAACGCAAAAGTTGTTTAATTTTTAACATACAACATCGTTATTACTATAGAAAAATGAAACTAATCTAAAATGGCGGTAAAAAAATATTAACATCATTCAACGGTTTTGAGTAATTAAATAGATAATTTCGTCCTAAATCGATAAAACGAAAATTATGTATACACGTAGAGTAGGAAAATCAATTTTTAGCCATTGACTGTTCTTAACAGAGGGGAAGGAGATTTAATAAGACAATTTGAATTAAGGGAGATAATAAACATAAATTTGAAGGGGAAATAATTTAATTCTGAAGACAAATAAATTTAAGCACATGAGAATTAATTGCTTTATTCTCCAAGCTACTATAAAGAACGTCTTTACTAAGCCGTGAAACAATTCACACATGCCTAGTTCCAATCGCATTTGTGAGATCCTCTTCGGTTCCCTAAGCTACTTATACACACTTAATTTAGTTTCTTGTGAGCGTTGAACTGGGAATTGGATGGTTTTAAATAGTGCCTTAATTTGTACTAAATAAAATTTTATTCTTTCAAATTCAAAAATTGTTTTAACACTACTGTTTTTTGGATTAGTTTTAAATAAATTTTACGTATTTGGATCAATCATATGAAATATTTCTTTGTGACAAAATTAACAATAGTTCATTAGTTTCACTCCAGATAATTCCAGATGTACAAGTAGGATTGATTTGTGCTATTTAAGTAAACTTTTTGTGTATTCACTATCCTTGAACAAACTATTCCTACAAAAAAACACCAGTTAAGCATTTCATTAACAACACAACTACTTTTATTTATATTTACAAAATTGAATATTACGACTTACTCGATCCATCGTCAACTACTTTTATGAACATATTGCAGTACTAAATATTTTTTCCTAGCAAAACCGAGTATAGATTGAGTTTCAAAAAAGATTAAGTTAAACAAAATCAAAAGATTTTCATGTTTAGAGACTAATTGCTTTTTAAAACTTTGCGATATTGAGTACGAAGATGGCAAAAAGTCTTAAATTTGGGTATGGCAATTCAGATGCTCACACGAAACCTGTTGAAATTTATAAATTTGAATGTAGAAGTAATTTTGTAACTAAGACACACATGAACGAAATTTGAGTCTTCCAAAATATAGATTTAACCAATATTGTAGATACCTTGTGGCATAAAAGAAATGACAACTTAGAAATAAATTACATTCTAAAAGCCAGAGACGAAGTGAAATCTTTTCCAGCAGTCACGACGATAACCACGGGGACATCTAGGTGTTAAAGTTACCGACTTAATGATCTCGTGTTGTGTTTAAATGATTCTGTGCCAAATACGTTGAATATAGTCTTTTATTTTTGGAACGAAGATACAAATGGAGACATCTTAGATAAAAATAAAGTTTACTCTACTGCCCAGTAACAGGTGTATGTGGGGTTAGAATATAAAATGCAAGTTTTGGCATTAACGTAATCACATCGATGGTAGAAATTTGGTGTTGGTAAAATTTACATTTTTAACTGACTTTATTTTTTGAATGTTACGATTTTAAAGTGCAGACTCGCGGAATCTCTGAGGATGCAATCACACCACCAATTGCCAATTAAAGAGTATTGCTATTATCGACTAGTTATTTGTGTAATTCTCATGATTTTTTTTTTTTTGATTAATATTGCAGAAGTGTTTTGAATATCGAAAAACTGATATTTCCTCCACGCCTCAGGGTAGGTTTGTCATTAGTTTCTATCAGAGAGTAACTACATATTTACTATAACTACTTAGAAAGAAAACTGTTCTGTGAAAATATTGAGAAATTAGGCTACATTTAACTAATATTTTCGCTATTAATATAGATGTTCAGAAAAAATATATACCATGAATGTATTAAAGTATGTATAAATTTAACTTATTTTATTTTATCCTTTCTTATGAACATTTTATTTTATAAATTTCTTTTCTTTTTTTTTTGTTTATCCTACACATTCTATTAAATTATGTGAAATTTTAATTAGAATAATTTTATTAAATGATAGCATTTATTATTTATGTAGAATAAAGTAATGGTTATATTCTATAAAGTAAAATTACAATAAAATCTATTAACCATAAACAGTTAAAACAATATACTAAATTCTTCATAGTAACAGTTATTTTGAATATATGAAATTACATTTATAATTAAATATATTTATAATTTCAGCTTGGGG
Organism: Aphrophora alni; assembly: GCA_963513935.1. Lineage (NCBI taxonomy): Eukaryota > Metazoa > Arthropoda > Insecta > Hemiptera > Aphrophoridae > Aphrophora > Aphrophora alni. The sequence continues at coordinate 128,654,713 of OY740768.1, read as the reverse complement.
GAAGATGAGTGGCAGTACTATTTCCGAGGACTCCGAGTATCCCGAATTTGTAAATTGTAAGTCTATATTTAAAAAAATTGGAAAACACTATTAGAATTATAAGATATCATTTTGAGAATTTATATGTATTTAGACTTTATAAACAGTTTTAGAAAAATGTATGCAACACATAAGCAAGAAACAATGTCTTGGCATAGAGTAAGCAAATTCCTGAGACCTTGACTTTGTAAAATTGAATTACAAGATTTTGTATCTACGAAAAGATACAATGAGGTCAAATAGTTGGCGACATCTTTCCCAAGATATTCGTTCTAAAAGTAGAGTTCTTGTTAGTTCTAGGAATAAAACATTCTCCTGGAAATAACTGCACATCTGGACTCTGTTACGTGTGTGATATCCAATTAAATTTAACGTAAAATGAATTGTAATGTTTAATTAATTACAGTTTAATGAAAAGAATTGTCCGTAATAATACATAGCAAAATAATAATATAATGTAATACAAGTTTTTACAAATAATTCAGAAAATACTTGATTTTGTAAAACAATAACTCAACTAAAGGTAAACAGTAATTCCAAATTAATTTTTTTGTATTGTGTTTCATCAGAAACAATAATATAGTTGATTTCCTTTAAACTTATTGTTACAAAACAATAACACTTTTGTAGTACTTTTTCTTTATTCTTGTAAGATAACTTGAAAATGCTATAACTAGCGAAACCATGGTCGGAAATTTTCCTTCAATTTGTGACTTATTAATGAAAGTTGCTATTTTAACTATTCGATAAATTGTTTTAAATAAATTGTCGAAGAAATTTGTTAAGTAATGTTCAACTAAAGTATTTTTCTATAATTGAAGAATTAAAAAAAAACAAAAAAAAAAACTGTGAATTAATGAAATTAACGTTATTTTTGTTTTTTCTAGATAAAAAAACGCACTATGTAAGAAATAAAAACATATATTTAGTTAAACATTGGATAAAACTACAGGTTACTTTAATAGGGTACTATAAACAGGGTACAGGTATACAGGGTACTATAACACACCTAAATATACATAACGAATTATGAACCTATTTTATTTTAGTTAGATTATAATTATTTTTTAAATATGTATGTCAGATATTTTCTTTAAAAATCAATGGACAAATTTTTTCAACCGAAATCGATTGGTAAAATTTAAAAATGACGCTTAATTTACAAATAAAAAGAAGTCACGGTTCGTGTAAGTTTAAGATAGTTTTCATTATTCTCTGGGTACGATTCATATGCCAAAAAAAATTGAAGGTAAAAAATGACAACTATTAAAAATGGTTTTGTTTGTAATTATTTCGCATGTTTCACAAAAAAACCACCAAAAGAAATTTACTTCTACCACAATAAAATTTGACTGCTGAATATGGTAATGTCATACGAACTTAAAATCAGTTTTAATAATCCTGGATAACCTTAAAGTGCTATGCAATAGTGTTTGTACTATTGTGGAATAATAATAAAAATCATTTTTACATACTTTGTGCTCAGTTCTAAAGCGAGTTAGACTAAACTGCAACTCTTTAGATTACGTCAAAAACTAAACTACAGTTGGTCTCAACTCGTCTTGTTCAGTTCACTTCAACAGGTGTAGATAATTTTGACAAGCTATTTAAATGATGCCAACAGCTGTAGTTGGTGATTAATCTATTAGTTTAAATCACGTAAAATTCTCAAGTCTCATTACCATTTTAGAGTGGATTTTGCAAGAACCCTAGTTGGAACTACACTATTTTAACAAGTCTTGGGTTATATACCTCTGTTCCATCTTTAAAGTAAGGTCTCTATTTTTTACGAACTCATCCTACTCTGATACACGGGCTATGGGGTCTTTATTTTGTCATCTTTTACTTACATTTTAGTAAGGCACTGATGACTGAGAGGTTTTTCAGCTTTAATCAACGAGAAAAAACCAAATTGATCAAAAAAATGTAAATTGTCATAACTGTATATGTTCTATTCTTTTATCAACTGTGCCAGACCATTAGGGTGTGGTATTTTTTTATCAAAAATTATATGATATAAGTTGATAATATTTATTGTTTAATGCACTTGTAGAATTGAATCGTATAACGTATAGATTTTTGACGGGCTTATTAGAAAAAATAGATCTTTATGTATATTTTTTACGTATTCTTCAACAAAAATTTCCATAATTGGGAAGAACTCAATACATTTTATTGAAACTATTAATTGCTGTGAATTAAGTATGTGATTAATTTTTATTTGTTCTCCTTCTCTCAAAATACTATTATGTATACAGGTGTTTAGTTATTTGATCAGCAAATTAAAAATAATATACAAAAGAAAGTATTATCAAAAGTTATCCTAAATTGTGGTTTAATTGTTTTATTGGAAGAATATCTCAATTAAAGATTTGTTAAATCTTTCTAAATTTATTATATAGTTTAGATGGCATGCTACTTATTCCATCTATCATAGTATAATAAATTATTTAATAAAATTAAACTATATTTTCTGGTTTAACTAACTAATGTAAAGGAAACTAGTATTGTTTGGGTTGAAATTAAAATCGGGTTTGATTCTAGAATTATTTGTGAAAAGAAAATTTTAATTTATTTTTGAAAAGGGCAATTAAAATAAATGTACTCTTTGTATAACAAAACACAACGACGTCACAATATCTTTTGTAAAGATTTGAAAAGATTTTTTTTGTCAAAACATAGTTTCGAGAAGTATTTAATCAGTGAATGGATAAAGTACGACCCGTCAATGAAATATTATTTGATGACTGTAGGAATTTATAATGCGAAATAGAGAACCTGTATTTAGTATAATCACTCTGTTAATTGACGTGAATACTGATTTACTAACGATAACAGTAATATAAATCAATATCCATTATGAGACGAGTCATATCAACGTTATTCAGTGAATATAATATGCGTGAATTGGCAGATAGTAAGGGTAGGTTTGTATATAATGATGCATCTCTGTTACTTGAACTGGAATATCAGTAGGTATATGTCATGTTTAATGCAACATACTCAACGCTTAATGAGAAACATTACCATTTATTCGTATTGTAACATAACCTCCGTTACTTTTGTCATGGAATTTAATAACCCATATTGAGAAATTTCAAAAAAGCTGCGTTTTTTCCAACAGCCACTCTTAAAATTTGATATAGTATCTTGTTACAGAATTTTAGGGTTTTATAAAGACTTTTAAGAGTTTATTCATTCTTGAGAATTTTTATTAAACTTTTTAGGAGTTAAAGGCAAATAAAATATCAATAATTATAAGTTTCGTACATTTTCTGAGAAACGATTTTCGTACTTCCAAATATTGTATTAAGTTAAAAATTTAATTAGCATAATCTAGGAAGTATAAATAACAATACAGGACTAAAATACAAATATTTGTGAAGCAGATAAAAAAAACTATCTTACATCTACTGTAATTATAAAGAATAAATCAGTAATTAAAAAGTTAGAGAAAATAATACCACCACCGTCAATTCTGTACCAGACCCACTCCTCTTTTTGTAAATGTCTTCATTCAAATAGTCTCACAAAAAATAATACATTGGACATAAGTCAAGGGATCATGGTGGCCAAGTAACGGGCCTGTTTCTGCCGATCCATTTATGTGGAAAGTGATTGTTTAGAAACAAGTGTTTTTAGTTGTATTTTAAGCCAGATTTATTATTTTCTCTGGCTATTTCATTCCTAACTTTTGCTTTATAAGTACAGTAGATCTTAGCTATTTTTTATCTCTTCTTCAAGTTAGATATTTTATTGTATTCCGGCAATGGTATTTAAATATCCAGTCTAATTTAATCTAGAATTTAAGAGTTATTTTGAATGGTAGTATCCGAGTCACTGATATTAAGATAATTTTATACTCACTTCGTCTTGTGTGATTTACTTCTAAAGTTGCGTTACGCGTTTCGGAATTTATGTTCTATCTTCAGAGGTCGTCAAAACATTAAGAAAACACATATCTATCCTTAATAGATTACATAATACAGTGAGGCAAAATTATGTTTGAAAGGTACTACAACATATTCATTATAAAAACGAGAAGGTTTCTCAATGGTAAAAGTGAAAAGTCCTTAGACGATAACGTCTATATACTGTATGTACATTCTATAAGCGAGTGTCTAATTTACTTTTTATGGATTCGAACATTGAAAAGATGGACATTCGTAGTAAAGGTTTAAAGAACAATATAAAAAAAAAATAAAAAATAAAAAAGAATAATAAAAAAAAAGAATGCCGAGCTTGTTATTAAGGTGTTGCCAGATTACTAAACTTAACTTCCAATCCAATTCGCTGTAAGACACTGCGATAGTAGATAACAAGCAGAGATAACTACTAGTGTCTCAGTTGTTTCTAGAAAGTCGTGGCATGCATTTGTCGAGTGTGTTATGTTTAAGTATTTGTGATGTTCGTGTTTATATAATTATATTATGTGTACTCTAATAGCTAGCTGTGGTCTCGACAAAAAACCTCAGTCGATATTAAGAAACTGAGAAGATGAGGTGGGGATGGGGGTTTACAATAGATCAAAGTTGTATATATCAGAACTTAATCATTTGCACACGTTATTTAATTTTTGATACAACTATAGGAAATTTAGAATCATAACATTTTGCAGTCTAAGTAGCACATCTATTTTCCAAAGTGTTCCAAATTTGACGTCTTATAACCATGTCAAAATATTAAATAATTTGTTGAAAATGTACAAAATATACTTCATTTCAAAACATATAGCTCTATCTAATGTATTTAGATACGAAAAAGGCATAGAATCAATCTTATAAGTTTCCTCAAGTCCGTGGCTGCTTATGAAAAGTGTTTTTCGAGAGGTCTTACAGTTTAGCCAGAATAGACCTCCAAATGATAGTCTACACGGACTTTAAAGTTCTGTCCGTATTTTGAGTTTAATTTTTTTTTTATTTTAACTTTTTGTAATTTTCCCATCGATTACTGGTAATAAGCTATACAGATTTGCCAAATTTAAAGTTTCTAGCTTGTCTGGAAGTAATTTTGTATTAGACTAGTGAATCACAGAAGAGGCAGTAAATTAATTAATTAATGTTTTGAAGACTTTTTACTATCGAAATTATGAAAATAAACATAGATTCCAAAACTCCATTTACAATTTTACAAGTAAAACACACCAGATGAAGTGCATACAAATTTATCGCATGATTCAAAAATTAGCAGTACCAAAAATCGCTGTCCCAAAATTCAAAATTTTTAAAAGGTTTTTCGTTTTTAATTCCTAAACGAGTTGGTTCATCAAAAAATAGCCACGAATAAAAAGTTAAAAATTGTTGTAACATCCAAACAATTAGAAGTTGCCATTAGATATTTTACAGTTAAATATCAAGTTGAAAAATGGCGTGCATTTATTAAATATCTTAAAATTTAATAATGGTTGTCAATTTATTGTTTTATGTAGGATTAACAGTTTACCAGATACTGGTATTGCTACCGTTAACATGATCTGCATATTAAAAAATAATTATTATATGCATGTTAAATATTGTTTTAATTCGTTACGAAAAAAATGGAAGAAAACTATCTTCTTTATACTATAATATAAATCCTATTATGCAACTGATACCACAGCTAGATATTACACAAATAAAAAAATTTTGTTAGTTGTATATTAGTTCGAGAGTATAGGTGAGTATAGATTATAGGAGATTACCGTACGTTTATCTCGGCGCAGTTCGTACTAGTAATCTGCCGAATGTTATGCTGATTTGAGCCCGTGCTTGCTTTGTAGTTTACTTTCCTACTTTCAACTGGTTCTTTACAATAACGGTTATAAGGTAAAGAAATTAAAAGCGCGCGCGCACACACACACACACTCTCTCTCACACACTCACAAAAAAGGGTTTTTAGTATACGACTAGGTATTTAAAATATTTAAATTGAAAAACTGTAAAATATTAGTTATTTTAGACTCTTGTATAATCTTTAGATAATCAGAATCTACCTGAATACAATTTCGTAGTTCGTCATTTGAACATTCTCAGTTCATTTTTTTAAAATAATAAACATTGTTGGAGGAATAATAAAATCTGACTTACTTGTAATATTTGACTGCTGTTATTATTACGAATTTATTTTTAAATTTTGATGCTAAGCAGTTAATCATTCCCTGAAAACAATAAAAATCACAAACGCTTTTATTTTGTTACTTGAGTAAAATATTTGTACATCATTGGAAGGTATATTCGAGAACTGCACCAATGAGTGTTGGTAAGTACTAACGACTATAAGTTGTTTCGGTAAAATTGTAGAAAGTAAATTTTTCTGTTTATAAAAGTGAAAAGTTGCTTCAAAATTAAATTCCCCAAGTTATATTTTTGGTTTAAATAAACGTTCTTTATAAAATATTTATTTATGTCAAATTGAGCTATCGATTATAATCGGTGGTCATTTTATAGCTCTGTCCAGGGCAGCAAGTCCTACAATATATAAAATCCTTTAGAGTAATTAAACTAAAAGAGTTTCATATCATAACTTCTACATTGCGAACATTTACATACACGTATTTAATGAAATACGTTTGATGATATCCATTTTAAATTTAAACTTAATGGCGAGATTACGTCACACACCGTTATCGTTGACGTCATCACAGTCATTACCTCCCTCAACTGATCTCAGGTCATTACGATAAAGCATCCGAAACTACATTGAATGGAAATGCTAATCAAGCTAATGGCAAGTGTTACATATTAGGAACAGCCGTTATTAATTCTGAGAGTGGCTCAATTAATGGAACAACGCTAATGGCAACACGACCAAAAGAAGATCGACAATTGTTATGATACAGTTTTCTTTCTGCTCCAAGGGAGTATGATATGGATTTTTGCTTATTCTAACTCCCTCCCAACTCATAAAATATTACAACTAAATGCCTATTCTGAGATTTTGTTTCTACGCCAAGATTTAAAAATGAACTTTATATAATATTAAACTACAACTTGTTATTTAGTTTAATGTTACATTAGTTCCTAGTTGTGTTGGTTTTCAATTAATGGAAGTTATGTTTGTTATTGTTAATTTATTTGAGGTGTACTCTTGTTTATTTATTTTGTTGTGTAGTATGTTTTATGTTTGTTGTATATTATATGATATTTTCTACTGTTATGGACCTAGTGTTAGTATTTTGTATACATTATTATATACAGGGTTGGGCAAAAGTCCCGCATATATTGCCATATCTCAGCCTCTTGTTGTCGTAAGAAGGTGACAGACACATCTATGGAAATTTATTTATTGAAGCTTTCTACAGGATGTTCAGAAAATTTATGAAAGGTATCTCATCCTCGATTTTTCTAACCCCCTCCCAACTCATAAAATATTACAACTAAATGCCTATTCTAAGATTCTGTCTCATGGAAAAAAGTAAAGGATTTGTTTCTACGTCAAGATTTAAAAATGAACTTTATGCAATATTAAACTACAACTTGTTATTTCGTTTAATGTTACATTAGTTCCTAGTCGTGTTGGTTTTCAATAGTGTAAGCACATTAATACTTTTCTCCTTCAGTTACTCTTACAAAGTCCCTTTATTTTGGTGAAAATAAAATCTTGTTATTTTACTTAGATAATAAATTATTATGATGAATAACATTTCACAGTCTTATTTCATTATTGCTCAGCCATAACACAAGAAAAACATTTAAGTGGCAACTCTCTGGAGTGCTGTTTATTTTTAATATATGATAATGTAATTTATTTTTATTTTCAGCACAGGGTGTTTCAAAACTAATTTTCATTTAAGAATTTTTTTTTTTGCGTTTACAAATAAAAGCATAGAATAACTAACAATAGCGTAGAAAAATTGGTTTTTAACTCTTACCACCCTTTTTCAACAATGTTGTCCCCATTCTCTAGTGGTTAACTTCTTATCAGTCGTTCAGGAAGCTCTTTGTCTAATACATGTTTACTTTGTCTACTTATTGATTTCGAGTGATTTGTTTATTAGGTCGTGTTCTAAATTTTGTTATTTTCTTGTTACTCACTTCACAATGGCTATGTCGTCTACTAGAGGACGTATTGAGATACTAATGTACGGCTACGGAGACCAGATAAGAACAGAGCAAAAAGTCTGTGAATTGTTTAACAAACTCTATCAAGACATGGAGGCTGTGAACCAATGACTCTGTAAAGGATTGTTCCTAACTTCAATGAAATGGGAAGTGTTCAGGATAAACCTAAACGTGACAGAGGTAAAGATGCGTGTTCTAAAAAAACATTATTGTATGTTTTGCATTTTGTCCAGTAAAATTTGTATAATATCTACTTCTCAAGTATTTTTAAATGAAGAAACAAGAAGGAGGTCAGTAACAGAAATCTTAAAGCAGAACAGTTCCATTATTACAAAATACAATTATTGGAAGAGTAAGTAGAAGGTTATTTTGATTGCATAATTTAATTTTCCTCAATACGCTAAGGATGGAACGCTGAGAGACTGACATCAACTTCCTTCGATAATTTGTTTCTTTGATGAGGTGACGTTTGTTTTGGATGATAATGTAAATGAGCAAAATATTACGCAACTAATCAACAAAGTGTAAGAGATCAGTACATTCAGTGGCCGGTAAAAGTTAATGTTTGAGCTGGAACGTTGGGTGCAAATATTATTGGAAACTCCATGGTGGAAGAAACCTTGAACGATTCACGTTATTTATATCTCATCCAATATAGAATGGCGATTATACAACTTTGTCAAAACATTCATCACAATTTGAATTCAGTGACTGGTGTCAGCTTGATGGAGCCCCAAAACAGTATTCCCTAGAAGTGCGAAATTACTTGTATAACAGAAGAATTGGAAGAAGAATCGCCACTGAACGACCCTCTAGGTCCATGTATTTAAATCCTTTGAATTATTTTGTAAGGGGCTATTTGAAATGAAAGCTTACGAGAATAGATCTTCAAATCTCACCGTATGAAAGAAGTAATCTCCAAACCACAAATACACCACTAACAGAATTAACATTGGAAAGTTTATTATGTATGTTTCGATAATATAGCAACCATGCTCAGAGAGATAAACCAATGCTCAATCTGAATGACTTAAAAGAACAAAACACTACTAGTAAAGCAGGAAATTACTGGCAGAATTAAAGGTAAAGCAATACTTTTATAAAATTTTATACTCGATTGGGGGTCACGTAGCTTTGTGTACACATAAACACCGACTCTCTGAAGTTGTCTATGGTTAACGTTGTTCAGAATAACAGTTTTAATACAGCTTATAGATTTTAGTTTTTACTTACTTTTGTATTGTACACGAAAAAAAATAAATTTGAACACCCTGTGCTGAAAAATAATATTTAGTTTCATTATCAGATAGGAAGTGTAAACAGCTTTCCAAAGAGTTGTCACATAAATGGTTTTATTATGTAATAACCAAGAAATAATGGAATAAGACTAAAATTTGATTTATCTATGTAAAATAATCTAAGATTTTATTTTCACCAAAATAAAGGAACTTTTTAGAATTAATTGAAAAGGAAAAAACATTGATATGCTTGTTGGACCATCCTGTATACGGAACCTACATTTTGTTACATTCTGTAGGTATACCCATTAAGAGCTTTCCACTGATGTGTCTATCACCTCCGTATGTCAACTAGAAGCTGAGATATTGCAATATTTGCAGGACTTTTCCCAAACCTTGTATAATTTTTCTATTTAAATAATCGTTGATAAGTAAAAGGAAAAAAAACAATATAAATAGATGGTGGAAATGTAATCATTATGAGTAGAAAAATAATATTAATATTTATTGTTATATTAGATCTAAATAATTCAAGGTTATTTCAACCAAATTTAGACTCTCCGATAAAGTTTAAGATTACCGAATTTTAGGCTTTTCCCCACTTTATGACTTAGCTTTACTTTTAGTTTGATTTTATGATAGCGTAAATGTAATTAAAATATTTTTTGTCCCATATGGAGCGAATGTAATCAATGAAACATTGCCCGAATAGTGCTTTTTAGTGACAGGTTGAATGGACTTACTGTTGTTTCTTCTATATGGTTAACTACAACTCAACCTACTCAATGTTAATTCTAACTACATGCAAACAATTACAATTATCAGCTAAACTGTCAAGTTGCAGTATTTGTTACATGTTGATTTCGCTGACGGAGCTCCTATTCAAATAATATATTTAATCTCATAATTTTAAATCGTAAAGTTATTCACCAAATCTAAGAAAAGCTAAGATTATTTTCATAACACTATACCATTTGTCCAAAAAGTCCCACCCCCTTCTTATTTTTTTTATTAATGGAAATAAACAGACTTGCTTTGGGGAAAGTTTAGATAATCGAAGGAGGAGCTTTTTGAAGTATCCAAATTTTCAGCCCTTACCCCAGAATGGGGTAATTTAGGGGTAAGTCAGAATTTTAAATAGCAACACCTATTGAGTGATACTTCATCATTTTAAAGGCCTTTTAAAATTAAGAATAATGGCGTAAACTAGAGGTCTCTAAGTTTATCCTACCCAACATAGCGACCAATCAAATTGTGAATGTCAACCTACAAACTCCGGTTGTTTTTATTACATTAGAAAATGCTCTATGTTGGTAAAATGATGGTAAGAGTCTTACCTTGTTTTTTTTTAGCTCGAATTAGTTCTTGAATTAGCTACCATTTACTTTTTGTCAGAAATAGATTCTGGACTCAAAAGCTTGTTGTACATTTCGTAACATTTCCGGTCTAATTATTAACGTAAAACTCACAATTCAATTGCTCGCTATGTTGGGTAGGATGAACTTAAAGACCTCTAGTTTGGGCCATTATTCTTATTTTTAAAAGGCCTTTAAAATGAGGTATCACTCAATAGGGGTTTGTTATTTTAAATTCTTGACTTACTACCCCATTTTGGGGGCAAGGGTTGAAAATTTTGATACTTCAAAAAACTCTTCCTTTGGTTATCTATAGTTTCCCCAAAGCAAATCTGTCTATTTCCATTAATAAAAAAAATAAGAGGTTGGTGGGACTTTTTGGACAAATGGTATAGTGATTAAAACGACGTTTATATAACCAGGTCATCACCTTTAGTTGTTTTACGTGTTAAGAGATAGAGATCACTCTGCAATGTGATGATGATTTCATGACTGAAAAGTAGCGCCGTGATAATGAAAATAAACATAAACGTTTTGTTTATAAAATAAAGTGTTTATTGTAGAAAGTTTTGCGTTCTTTGCACAAGTATTGTATGAACATATCGTTAGATTTTGCTTGTCAATTGTCTCTAATAGCTGAGATACGTTTAGTATTTGAGTTGTTTCTGCTATACCCGCTTAAATTGGTCATACACACAAACCATCAGGGGCTCATTGTAGTGATAATGGGGGTTGCAATCCCGTGTAAACTTAGCTAGATCTACACCTCTTTTCATGTAGTATTGGGTTAGATCCCTCTCTTTCGATTTTTCTATAAGGAGTTTCTTGTCTAATTTTTGATCTTTTCCGATCCTGATGATATTACAGTGTTCAAGTGATTGGGATCAGTATTGTATCATCTTTGTTAATTTTTAAAGACGATATTGAAGAAGAGGTTTTTGCTTTTTAAAACAAGGAAAAACTATTAGTCATATTGCTACATTATTCCATTGACGAACCTGCTGCAAGAACAGATTGGTAATATGAATTATCGCACTAAATGTTTCTCCACTAATAATTCCAGTGAACATATACAACAATTTTTATCAAGGTAAATTGCGTTAAAAAAAAGTGTTTATTTTTTAACCTAACCTATCCAGATTTCCATAAAAATTATTCAGATGCTATTGTCAATCATATATCAAATTTTCATAAACTAATTTTCAATTAAATGTTGAAATTTCATAAATGGGTGACGTCTTTGTCTAGATCCAGCCCCGATTTAATGGAAAAAATGGCAAAAGAGTAAAATGACAAATTTCGTTTATAAAAAAGGGCAATTGACCTTTATAAACAAATTCTTGAATATGTTTATTAGGTAGTAAGTAAAAAACTGACAATTTAAAAAAATTCTTCTCTTTCTTTATAATGTTGACAATATAGGTAATCTTTAACCCTTTCTCTTTCAGATCATCTATTATATCCCCCTTACTAAATTTCATGAAGACCACGTACGTAATTGGTCTTTATTTTCATAAATGTACGACAGTATCTGAGTCTGGTGTATTTATTTTCCATACTACATTGTTTAAACCATTGATCTTTCATTAGTTATCTGTAGCTGAATGCACCAGTCCACGTATCACCCAATATTCTGCCACACCAGTTATATGTACAGTTGATGTTTATTGTTCTTTTTATATATCTAGTTTTCTTAATCTTGCTTTTTACGGGTATATCTGCTTTTTCTTTCCATTTTTTTTTCAAGAACACAAAGTTTCTTATTAGGTTGTCTCAACTATCATTTCAACTTCTTTAAGCCTCTTTCAAAGTTCTTCATCCTCTCTTGTACTTGCATCAAAAGTCGTTCTTTGTAAGTTATTTTTTCGTCTAAACTCAAATTTTTGTTTAGTGTTGGTGATTTTAGTAGCCCTGACTTTCTTTAAAAGGATCTTTTCCAAGCAATAGTTGTCCCCCTCAGAATCCATGGGGCCGACTTCCGAAGAGGGTGGATTCTACAAAAGAGAAATATACAATTTTGTCAAAATTATTTTTAAAAAAGTGTATCATTTCTTACATACACAGTAAATGTAAATTTTGAATTTTTGATTAAGCATCAACGTGCGCATTTTATTTTGATTCAGAGCATAAAAACAATAATATTATCGGAAAAGTTTGACACTATTTGTTATAATAGATATTATTATCATCATTTGGTGGCTCCCAGTGAGGTTTGTCCTCTTCAAGAATAATATATCTCAAAGTTCGTTTCCAAACAGGGTATTATTATTATTTGTTTCAATATAACAAGTTTGTGATGGTATAGTGATAAAATTTTCGATAAAACTGTAACTAATGTTTTGTTTGGCTGATCTAGCGGATATACATATACTTAGAATCTATTCATACGTTGTTCTACGAATAAAAACAATGGTGACCTAGATTTGTATTGTATTGGATGTATACAACCATAAAACCCAACAATTTTATAGCTTAACCTTTCTGTTTTATTATATTTTCAAATCAATTTTCTACATACAACTCACGGCAAAATTTGTAAAAAAAAAAAAAAAATTATATTACACGAACCAGTTTTAGATATCTGAACTATTTCATTCAGAATAATGCTTTAATACTTCGTAAACAAATTGAATGGGGGTAAAAATTTAGGGAACATTATTTTGGGAGGACGAAACAAATAAGATTTTTAAAATAATTTATTTAGGAAACATTGCCTTTTTTTAAACTAAGATAATATAAGCAAATGTTAATCAACACTTATTATTTGACATATTGAATAGTGAGATATATATATATATATATATATATATATTTAAATATATATATATATAATAAAAATATATAATTTTAAGTAATCCATGTCGCTGTAGTGGATCGTCTCTCAGAGGAGATGCCATTAGACAAACAACTGTAGCATCCTTGTAACCCTTAATTAATTCTTTGGATTGATTTACCTCTTTATTCCCTTACAATTCCCTAAGATTAAGTGAGATAGTAACCAATATCCCTTCACTTCCATTCCTTGGGTATCCTGGTCACATGTATTGTGCTTCGTATTGTTGTAATAGCAAACATGGTTACAATATTTGTGAAATTCACAAAGGTAATCTATAACGGCATGTGTTACTTGGGTTATTTTAAGCATGTTATTTCTAAACTTTAACTGGCCACTTTAACAATTGACACATCAAACTAAATCCACATGGTTTGACGCAGTATTAAATAGATTATAGTACATTTGAGTTAGAAGGAACAGGCTTTGCAGAGTCATCATCCACCGTTAACAGCTCTATTAGGAATATGTTACGTTTCACTGACAAAGGTCGTGTGGTTACCACAGCATTGTAAATATTTATATTTTAAAGGTTATTGGATAACGACGTATTAAAAAAAAGTATTAGTCTAAGTTGTTCGATAAATTTGACTCCATTTATGTAAAGAACAATACGCGGCCCTAGAGAATACGGGTCAACTTTACTTATTAAGTGATAAACCTAAAACATACAAAAACAACAACATAAAACCAAGGGTTGTAGCTTTCATTGTGTTATTTGAGAACGTGTGGCTCTGGTCATATGTGGTTTATTGATTATGAAGTAGATTAAGTTATTTGACATTTTATAACTGGTTCATTAGTGTTGAAGTATATACTAACTACTACAGCTTTCACGGCTTCAGTTTAATGTTTTTTATGCCTTTGTTTATCATATTATAACAATAACTGACACATCGTGTATTATGAAACACAAATGATAGAATATCTTTGACTAAACTTTCGCAATAATTATTCTCATTATCGTTGTTTTGACATTTCATTTTACCTGCTTTATGAGTTATTATTATGCGTTTATCGGAGCCTAAAATTTGAAATTATTGTATTAAAACGATTTATTCTTTCTTACAAAGCAGATATTTTCAGTTTAAAACCAAACTACAGAATACTCCTGCTCGTAAATTTAAATGCTGGGTCAGGTACGATTTTACATCATATTTCCACGAGTTACAGATTGATGTTCTTATTTTCTGGATCACAGGGAGGTAGCTTTGGAATTTACATTGTGAAGCTTAGCCGGCATTACGAACCTTGTGATTTTCATTACTTTTTATTATTTCGAAAGGTTGTCAGCCGAAATCACGCATGACACTGATTCTATATTATTAATAACATTATTTTTTAATAGACTTTTCATTTTCACCGAAGACATTTTACTTAATTTGGTGTTCGAAAAAAAAAGAAAAAAGTTGTTCACTTCATGTTTCTATTAGCAAATTTTGAGGAGAAAGAGAAAGTGCCGTTATCAAGACGAGGAACAGCTGTTTTTTGCCAGTGGTTGCTATCTGAAGGAGATAGTGTATTTGTTGGAACTTAAATTGACGGTGAAATTAAATAACGCTACACCAGCGTTCACCCGCCACTTTTATTTCATTACTGGAGTTAGTTTTATGCATTGTTGTCTTTACGCCGGAAGTACTGATTCATTATATTTGTGGGATTAATCATTGCATCTGAGTTACAATAACAGATCACACTTTGTTGTCAGCTTGATTTTTATTTGTATTATATCATGTTGTTGCAGATACTTAGCTTTGTAAAATTCAAATAAAAAAGTGAAATTAAATATATCATAATTTAAGCGATACAGTACTCTATAATCCTGTCCTATTCAAAACCAAATTTATCTTTACTAGTGTTGTGTATTTATGTTCCACTAAATACTATTGTAGAAGTAGAGCGAACAGGATAGTGTTAATTTAAACATCGTGGACGCCATTTGTTATTTCCCTGTACTCTCCTTCCACATGATTACAGGGAATGAAAAAATGTAATCAATGACTCCCATCGGTCTGGGGTGTCGGTGTTTCAATGACAGAGATTGTAACACCTCTAAACATTTGGCAATAAAAATAAAAATTATAAGCGGTTTAATAATAAAATATTTCAAATGAATGGAAGGATTGAAGTTAAAATCTATGTAATGATGCAACATCTTAGAATAATATAGTAAAATCTTTAATTAATAAGTCTGCATATGCGTTAATTTGAATTGTATAATGTATAGAGGTAAATACCATAATCTATTATTGACCAAGTGTGAAATATAATTTAGTTATAAAAAAAGGCACAACTTAATAAAAAAGGAAGCATATTATTATCAGAACGTTTTTAGTGTCCTAACTTTTAAAGGTGTAAATCAGAACATGGTATAAGGTGAAAGCCACGTTACTTTGAACACAAAAAACCCATTAACTACACCAAAGTAATCTCACACCTCGTTGATTTTTACAGCAGAATAACCCTTTCCTTCAGAAAATGACAATCCGTTAAATAAGAAGTAAAGTATAGTTTCGTGTTAAAGTTTTTATAAAATAAATGCATACAACTTATCTGAATATAAAATTATTTCTGCGATACAAAACATTTCCTTTTATGAATTTTAAAGGGAAACATTTGTATAAAACTCTTGCAAAATATCAACTTCTTTATTTCAACCTTCATAAGTTTGATAATGTCTAGTGATATTATGTTTTCCGTAATTCTCTAAAGTTTATATCACACAAGGTTCATATTAGCAGTTTAACAAAGACAAGATTTGTTCTCCCATCACGAGAATATTTACATCCTTATATCAACTGTACAAAACGAATTTTTATAACTGTAAAAATTGTTACTTTTTAATACTCGCCTTTATTGTCACTTGGTCGTCGTTTTAATTCTTAACATTTACATAAACTATTCTGTTTTTAGATTTACACATTTCAAATATTAAAAATAAGGCACTACTCAGCATGTTTATTTTTGAAAGTATTTTACACTTTGTGGTTATTAGAACAAAACTGTAAAATTTTGGACGTTATCATTTTTACAATATACTTAAAAAAGACGAGGTTTATTTAGAATCGCATAAGTATAAATCATTTCAAAAGAAACCCTCTTATTAAGGAGTATAATTATTTATTATGTTATCAGCAAAATTGAAACTTTTGAATTGTCTACTGTTTAAAACTGTCCTAATTTTAATAGGTGTACTTTAATTTTCGTGTATATTATTCTTGCCAAAAATATAAATGTTGACGAGTGCTTGAACATTACACATTTGGGTGTGTCTGTGTGTATGAGTGTGTACACATACGTATATACGTATCTATTACATGTTGTATTTGTGATTTTTCTGTTCCTTCCATGTTTGTTTTTAACCTTTTGATATTGTGTTAATGTTTATTTTTGTATATGATAGTTAGGTTTTTGTCTCTAGGAGTTTGTATTAGTAAATATTTTATATATAAAAATTAATATGAAATAAAAAATAATCGATAACATTAAGTTTTAAGTTAAAATGTGGAATGCGATTATTTATAAATTGAAGAAGAAGAAAAATAATTTTATAAGAAAATATTTCACAATGGGAATTATGTTTCAGAACAAGGAATGGAAATATATATATATATGAATAAATTGCTATGATATGAAATGCCAAATAAATTTTCCTGAATATTATTTTAATTAATTAATATTTATTATACAATATATTACACACTGTTCGGTATTCTTAATTAAATTTTTACCACTTTTCACGCGAAACTTTCTCTTCGTCCAAACCACCCCTATTTAGCATAAACTTTCTCTTTCTCCTACAACACGCCACATCAGAAGAGTCCATTCCATAGAGTGTTTTACTTGTATATCAATTCCAAGGTCAAATGACATCATTTATAATATTATTGATAGGTTGAAGGATATCACGTGATTATGGACGCAAAGCTTTACCTACCCACGCCGTCGCCATTGATATCGGTGCGTACAGTTCACGTGCACACGTTACGCTTATTCCACTTAACTTCACTTTCTCAACCCTTCTCGTGCTATTCAGCACTTCTAATTAATTATACGTTTGCATCAGTCGACGTATAATCCGCTATATATATTTATAATCGCTACAGTAATACGTTCGTTTCGAGCGACTTATAAATCGCCATACCTCGTATGAACTTTCAACTCCGTGAATGATCACGTGGTTCTCACAACGCTAACGCGGTATATTTTCTACCATAGTGCTGTGCCAAAGCATAACTTACAATGTGTTAAGTGATCTGTGTAATTAATAGTAACATTAAACTGTAACATTACAAGTGAGACCCAGTGCATGTGAGGAAGCCGAATTACCAGGAAGACACTTGGACATCGCTTCAGACAAGGTAATGAACAATTTATGTTACTCAATATCATTATTACCCAGATTGCATATTATATGTTAAGTCTTTGTTTCATAGATAAATTCTTTTTTTAATCGCACGTATAAACAATTAAAGATTTATTGGTCATCCGAAATAATAATAGTTCTTACAAAATCACGCTTCACACACATTTACCTTAATTGTATGTTGGAATAGCAATGTGTGAGATTTTGTATCAGGATGTCTTGTTGAAAATATTCAGATATACTAAAAGATTATTTATTTCGGTTAATGCCTCTCTATATTCCATTATTTATTTAAGAAAGGAAAAACAGTTAATTTCAGGTTTTTATTTCTAATTTATTAATTAATTGTTGACTATTTATTAATAGTAAATACTGTGACTGGGTTAATTTGTATTAATTTAATTAGAATATCAAATCTCTTTTAATTTGTAGGTATAGGATACAAAACTAATCATAATCATTTAAGTGCTTATAATAAAACAAATTTTTAACTGAAGTGTCTGTTAAACGCT
This sequence comes from Aphrophora alni, assembly GCA_963513935.1. Taxonomy (NCBI): domain Eukaryota; kingdom Metazoa; phylum Arthropoda; class Insecta; order Hemiptera; family Aphrophoridae; genus Aphrophora; species Aphrophora alni. The sequence continues at coordinate 128,636,331 of OY740768.1, read as the reverse complement.
TTACATTTGTTCATTATAAAAAAATATTGGTTTTGTATTACACTATTTCCTTCACTGTAAAATTTTGCACCAATGGAAGATTTACTGCTTTTGTTTTATATTCACGACAATATTGAATCCTTTCTGTATCGCAATGTAATAAAACCGTCAATACAATGTGTATTAAAACCACTCTGAGACAAGTACTAATAATAGTACAAACAGATATAAGGAAATGATCTCTGAAAATTGATCATAAATACAATTTATCCCAACACATGAGCTGTATAAAAAGGCGACGCATTGAATTGTAGGTAATAAATATTCTCTTCACTTCATTTTAATCAGTATGTCCTTGGCCATCTGGAGTACCCTATCTGGATTTACGTATTATTGCTGGTAGTATTGGGTTAGAATCTCTCTCTTTTATCTTTAGTATATCGTTTATCTTGACCAACTCTTGTTCTCTTCCGACCTTAATGCTAATAGAGTATTTGAGGGTTAGTGGGTCTTTATTTTGTGTTCTCTTCTTATTTGCGTTAATATGGCGATAATGACAAAGTGGTATTTTGGATTGAAAAAACAAAAAGAAGAACAATTCACATATATTTAAAAAAAAATCAAAGACATTTAAGTATCTCAGAAATTCTCGCCGTTTTATTTTCTATTTAACTAAGGGAGAAACTAAAAGTGAAATAACTATTCAAGTTGTCAATAATGAAACAATCACTGCACTGTATTAATTATGCGAAAGGGGAGAGAAACAAAAAGTGTAATGTGTAAAAAACTTATTTGTGTTTCTGATGAGCTGCGGTTCGTTAAAATTGTCCCACCCCATTTATATTTGCAAAATTGTTTGTTGATTTATTAATATTAATATGGTTCAAAAAATATATATCTACACGTATAAACTACAATAATGAAAACATGAAAAATTAGTATTTTGATTGGGTAGTTGAAATATATCTTATAAGCTCTCATAATAATTATTTAAAGTAAGTAATGTAAAAAAAATGCTTCCCTGATTGTATCAGAGAGTGAAATATAAAGCAAATTTAACTCAATGGTCACCTTCTCAAATGTGAAGTAATTTAAAAACATTATACCAACTTAGAACTTTATTATGATAAAATTAATAATTTCTAGGAGCAGGACGTCAGGTAATTTCACGCTTCTTTGATTTTAATTTTGGCTTAATTTGCATTATACTTTCACAAGCATACAGACTGTTGATGTTTGGTACTTATAAATCTTTTTAGTAATAATGTAATATCATCTTGCAATGTTATTAGAGGGCATGTTAGAGGGCATCTTTACATACCAGAACTAAAGTCATTCAATCACCTGATCCGGAAAAAGTATTATTTATTCACAAAACAACATGGTATTTTAATAATACCATATTAGATAAGGGAGGTTGTCGTGTTGTAAGACCCTAATATCAAACATGTCCACATCGTGTTCTTCATAAGTAATTATATTGTTTAGCACAATATAATTATGTTGCAAAAAAAGATCTTAGATGTTACCTGAAGTTTTTATACATCGTATGAATGCAGATTTTTCTTTTTGAGAGATAAAAATTTAATGCAAAGTCTTTTAATTATTATTATACTCTCAGTTCCTTTCTTTCTAACACTGCGAGCTACATTTTTTATCCGATTCTCTTTAATAACTCAATTAATTGTTTAAGTTCTTTATATCTTTACCCTTGTGTAAATGAATCTTACCGGACTAACTCCTAATCACAGTACCACATTCTCTTGATCCCATTGGCGATTCAGCACCTACATAAGGGGTGCATATCTGTATTTTCATTTTCAACATCTCCACACTGTCCCTTTGTCCGGGCATTGACTTGACTTAATCTTTCAAACCTGGCTAAAGCGGCCGACGCGTCTTTAGATACACCTATTAGGATAAATGCAATCTTTTAGATATGACCAAAACAGTGAAAATAATCTCAGAATTTGGTAATAGACCTACATTACTCGTATATAGTCAAATTTTATTGTTTAATATATTTGATTTTCAACAAATACTTTAGTTTACAATATTTTATACAAAGTTATATAATAAGCTCTAAAGATATACAATTAAATTTCCTGTTGTTGATAAAATACTTAGGATGAATTTTTAAAACTAATCCAGAGATAATTTTAATTGGGTCACGTAAAGTTACGTGCAAGAAAATTCAAACATAGATCACAAACTTCATTAGTTTTTAGTTGTTACTTTGTACTCAAATTAAACGACACTTATCTATCTTTAGGTAATATCTTAAAATTAAGCAATATGTTTACTTTGCGATGTTTCATTAAGCTTTAAATCAATACTGCACTTGAAACATAATACCACTGTATGTTATGTATTATCTATGTAACATTTTACCCTTAATAATGTATAGTATATGATATAACTTTTAATATATATATTTGAACATTCATATTTCACTAAGCAAACTGAAAAGGCTATTAAGAAAAAAATAGGAAAATGAAGTCTATCTTAAATTCATTTACTTCAAAGTAGATATTCATCCTTAAAGTAGATCCTACTTAATCAGAACACTATCATTTTATTACCCACAAAAAATAACGCCACCGCTCTCTAAATATGAAAAATATTTTAGGAAATTGTTACCACCATAAAGTTTTATATGGAAATTTGTATTAAAAATCATAACTGAACAATTTTATTTGATTTATTGTTGAAGGAATTATTAAAAATAAATTCGTTATTTAATTTGCTCACTTTTATAATTTATCATTATTAGCGGTTCTCCATGTTAGTTTTGTGGCCAGAACAGATTAGTCACCTCAATTCCTAAATGTAATGACACATTAATAATAGCAATAATAATAAAGAAGTACACACCTTCATCAGAGTTTTTTTGAAAATATGACACTTGTATCTTTAAAGCATATTTGGTATTAAATTCTTTCCAAATGTATTGAAATTTTATGTCCCTTGTACACAAAATGTAGTTACCTTTTAATTCGATTGATGATTAAAAAAAATCTGTTACAAATACCACCCCCTCTAAATGTTAAAAATCGTTGGTTTTTGTCTAACTTAAAAATTGCAACAATAACTATCAACCTACAGAATTGAATTAAATTTACTTTTCTTGTGTTACAAAATACGAGTTAGTATATTTTCTAACATGTTTGTGAATTATACAAATCATTCAGTCAAGCGGTATTGCGTGAGCTGTTGTATAGCATGATTGCATTTTTTTGTGTGAAAAATTAACGTTTATGATATAAAAATTTATTACCGTTTAGTACACACAGTGTATAATTATAACTTATACGACAAGTAAAAGAATTTGCGTATATTAGTTCTACTAATTTTTGTATCACTATTTAATAATCCACAAACTTGAAACAAGACATTCTCTGTGAAATAAAAATATCATTGAGAACACAACGATTTGAAAAACAAAAGTAAATGTTTAATTGGCCGTATCGATTCATAAGTGTTGAATCACATGATGGCCATATATTGACAGAAAAGAGTTTACATCTTAAATAATTTTTTGGTTGTGTTTTTTGTTAACTTAAAAAATAAAACATCATTATTTAATTTGTATTAAAACAGAGGGACTTGGACGTTTTATTAAGACATTTTCTTCATAGGAGTTATAAGAGAAATCTAATTATCCTTCAGGCTCAGGAGTTCAATGATATCTTAAGGACTGAATCCTTTAAGTTTTTTCTTTGTACTTTTAATAATGTATATTTAACTTATGTTCATGTGGAACGGTAAATGCATTTGATAATAGTATCTAATTGATTTTGAAGTATGTAGCTTGAATTTAATGTTATTTATTTAACTTTAAGGAATGTATTTTTTTTTCTAGTTAAATTCAGACGATAATCTCGAAGGCAATAGGGTATTTAGCCGTGATTAAATTCAAGGAGCCGTGAAATTGGCTGTCGTCGCACTACTAGTCCTGATTAATTGTTTAGTAATAGAGCTGTTAGCTGGAATAATGTTACACAAATATACAGCTGCTGTTAAAGTATACATTTTTTACGATCAAATTAAAAATAATATGCTTTTCCCAAACAAGAACACAGTTTCTTAACCACTTAAATCAACCTATTTTGTCTTAAAACTATTCTTAAGAATGTCCTTTATGATTATCTGTAGTTGAAAGTTAGTTTGTAAATGTACATCTGCATGAGTGCGTCAAGATAATGTTCACCTTAGGAACTGGTTTATTGTGAAAAATACTAAATTAATAAACAATAATTTGAATATTGCTTAGTAAACCAGAAATTCGCTGAACCACAAGTTTAAATAAACAACTCAATTAATAAAAAATGACAGCATTTAAAGACAATTTAAGAGATAAACATAATTTTAGTTATACATTTAAAATAAATTCTATATTTAATTATCTTAACGTTTTCTTGTTATTTGTCTTGAAAAGAATATTACATAATATATTCGTTGTTACATATCATATTTTAAATTATCGGGTATCTATATACTTATAAAGGTTGAATTAAAATAATTAATAGGTTTACTTAACTACACATTATCTAATATTTCACAAACAATTCACAACGATATATATTTCCTTACGACAAAAAAAAGAACAATTACTACCAGGCGGAATATAAATATACTATAGGGAAACATGTTAAATTAAAAATGTATTTTTTACAATTAATCACACCAATATAATTATTACAGATACAGTTTATTAATATACTAGTTTGTTTATAGGCCAAAAATACATCCTTAAAAATTAGTTTATTTTTCAAGATAAATATCGCAAAACTGTTTTTACTTTTTTTGTATTTTACAATTTATACATTAAAAACATGTAGTTCGCCGTGGATTTCTTCATACTGTAAATTTGTATTGAAATTTTTAGATTGTATTCCTGATAGTTTCCATATATATAAGAAATCTAAAAACACCGTAATCAATAAATTGTTTATACAAAGAGAGCAAAACGCTTACTTATGACTTCAAACTCTCGAAGACTCAATGAAGTTACCGATAATCAATTTACAAATTATATTGATTTCAATATATGTTTTTATTTAGCTTCTACAGCTATGCATTTGGAAATCACTAAATAACAGTATTAGAAGTTTAGGTCGAAATATACATTGGACAAAAATTATAGCGAGGGAAAGTTAAAAATTTTGAATTTTAATAATGGTAAAAGGGCAGTTTTTTGCATAAAACCGTGTAGTTCCGGTAACTAAAATGTATTAAAAAGTTTTCAGTATATAACAATACATCACTAAAGATCAAAATTGTCCTATCGTTGATATGAAAATAAAATACTCTTTTGCCTACAGCGTTGGAAAAGGATTTGTATATTTCGAATTATAAAATGTGTAGATATAAATTCTATTAATTAATATATTTAACTAATTATAAGATGTCATCAACAATTCTAAGTCAATTAAAATTTTAATTTGTTACATATTATCAAAATTTTACATATAAACAATTTAGCCATAAAAAAAAAAATTATCCCAATCTCCCTCCACTAATCTTTTATAATCTTCAGATTTATTAAAAACTAATAAATTCAATATGAAGACCTCCTTATTATGAGCAAAGCAAGCACGCGGCGCTTTGCGCTGCACGGGTTTGTCTAGTATATCCGTAAAATAGGTATTTAAGAATTGAAAAATAATTATATTGAAAATAAAAATAAAGATAATACAAAATAAGAAAAAACAAAACGAAACATAAAATTAAAAATTAAAATTAAAACAAATAATTATGCTCCACTCCAACATTGGAATCGACCCACATGAACAAAATCCTATGTGCATGGGTACTATTCGTACGGAAAAAATAAAACGTAATATACAGCTTTGTATCAATAGCAGAAAACAACAACACTTTCAGGATCATGTCTAGTAAGTAATTTCAAACAGCTAATGTGTTATGAATATTTTTGTTTGTTTAAATAAGAAAATAATAGAAATCAAGTATATAGACTGACATTTTTTTAAACAAAAATTTGAATAACTTATTTTAGATGGAACTGAATATTTATTTTTTAAACTTGAAATCCTTAAGCACTGTACTACGTGGATGAATGAATGACCTCTACAAATAAATAGACGAGTTTAAAAATAAATACTAGAATACTATCTACAACTAGATGACGCCATGTTTCCGTCTTGTTAAAAATCCAGGCGGAATATGTTTTGGCCTCCCATTGTTAGATGAAGAATCTGAAAATGAATTATAAGCACTTGAGTACGTTATGATTTCCTCCATCATAACCGACCCAACATTATTTAAAACCCCAGAGATCGTAGTTTTTCTTTGAAATTATAGGACCTCATTCCTTCTCCCAAAACTATATATATAATAATTTACGCATATGTAAATTTATCTCCTAATATAATTTGTATGCTCTAATCTCCTCGACTCATTATCGAACATGACACTTAAATATTTATAGGAAATAAAACTTCCAACAACACTTTCATTAGCATACAAATTTAAAATGATTACTATACAGATGGAATCTCAAACTATATTCTTTTGGGAGTTTGGTATCAAATATTGAGTATCAACAAATGTTTATCTAACCCAATGACAAATGTTTCTCTGCTTTATTTGAATTTCATCGTCAAATAATAGAGCTGTGACGTCAAAAAACAACAACATAAAACTTTTCTTCTTATTGTGGAGATATTGCTTATAACAAAAGTAACATGTGACAGAATAAGTTAGGGTTGGAAAGTCGATAAGTATTGAAACACAAGTTCTTAAAGAAATATTTGAATCTAACTTCTTAAAGAAATTATTGAAACTATCAATTTTGTTTTTTTACTTCTATTATAAAATATAGCTGCATCCATAATAAATTTTGAATTAAATTTTTAAATTATTTAAATCAATTTTTACATAAATTTGATTTGCAGCAAACATAACTTTATTAAATAATCATACCATTAGGTTTATAGTTTTATTTAGAATCAGTCTTCGCAGATGATCATTTGTTCTGCACTGTTTATTCAGTACATTAATACTTGTCTGAAAGCGGTTATATGAAGCATTGGATTTATTGACAGTTTTATTGCTTTACGATACGGAAGGTTTTGAATAAAGTTATAAACGTAAAAGAAAGGTAGTAAATCTTCCATCGGCATAAATGTATAGCAGTTAAAGAAATATTGCAATATGTCGTAAAAACAGAAGAGAAAAATAATAAGGATGAACTATAGTTAAAATCTTGTTTTTCGAAATTTATCATGCAAAAGAGTAATTAAAATAGAAGAAAATATATTTAAGGTTTAAAGATAATAAAACACAATTATTTATTTTGTAATATCCACTTTTAATTAGTCTAGCCGACCAATGGTTTCGCGTGCTAAAGCCGAAACCATTGTTCGGCTAGATTAATTAAAAGTGGATATTACAAAATAGATAATTGTGTTTTATTATCTTTAAACATGGAATTCCACCAAGAACCATCGGTCTAAACAGTAATGAAAATATACTTGTCAGTGAAAGAATAAAATTGATTTTTGTACGGTTGTTACACCTACTGATTTAGCGACCTTGAACTGGTTTTAAAAAAAAGTTATGATAACCATGTGCACAGAAATAATTAATTATTGATTGGTTTTTTGGAGGTCTGGGTACAAAACCAATTACTGAATAATTGTTAAAAATTACCATAATTTTGAAATTTAACGACAATCTATTTTATAAACTATAATATAACCTATTAAATACTAAAAAGTCTACTAAAATCCATTCTACTAAAGGTAGTTCTAGTCACATAAGTCTCTTTGCCCTTATATCTGTAAACTCAAATATCACTTATCCGATCGATGCAGTTTTTCTTTCTATAAATTTTTTATATGTGTTAAAGTATATGTTTGATTAAAATTAGTTCAGTAGTTCTCAAGTTGTAATAATGTTTGTTTGCACTAGAGTTATTTGATAATCAGAGTTTGCGACATATTTTACGCATTTTCTCGATGTTTTTAACAACATATATTTTTTATCAGTGAACGTGAAGTTTATACATTATTGGAAGTTAATTTGAACTAAAAATGTAGAATTTTCTAAGTTTTACAGTGATTTAGTTAAAATACATATTTTCCAGTATATATTTTGTCATTTCAGCCACAACGTACTTTATTTATTGACAAATTTGGTTGATAATTAAAACGTTATTTAGAAATACATGTCAGCGTAGGTGGACAAATTAAGAATGCTCTTAATTAATGATAGATTTTCACGCAATGCGAAGACTAGGCGTAGTTATTAAAAATATATTCAAATTTTGAGCTTCATTGTTTAGTTAAAACTTTAGTTTTTAACCGTGCAAATTATAAAGTTGTAAAAACTGAGGCTAAAATATGATTTTGATAATCTTCCGTTATTTTAAACTGTGACTGATATTTCAGGTCAAATTAGTTCGACGATTTATAAAACTAAACCAGCTTACAAAATTTTATAAAAATAGGACAAAAATTGCGTTTTCTAACATACATAAATTTACACAAGTGTTGTCAATTTTCCTTTGGGTAGGAGAGTTGAATGTTTAATCGTGTTTGGTGTCGGTGTTACTGGTATAGGGAAATGTTGTTTATTGTATTAATTGTCAGGTTTGAAATATCACACGTTAATTGTCAGTGACCACAGTAATATACTACAAAAGTCAAAAATAAGTCGCGGGCCACTATCATTTATATAAGATAGAGTGAGAGCTGATATTAGATGTTTGTGTCAGAACGAATTCATTTAATTGGTTCCGAATATTTGCGACAAAATATTTCCCTATTCAGTTCTCGGAAAGGTTCTTTTCAACCTTTTATACATAAAACTTTATATAAATTTTATATTCGAACATTGTGTACTTATAGTAAATGTCAAGTACAGTAATTAAAACAACAGTACTCTGGAATAGACTAAATTAAATAAAATATTTTGTAGTATGAACTCTCATTATGTCTTATATATATTTTAATATTATAAAATAGTGGGGAAATAGTGTCTTAATATTAGAAAATCAATAGCTAAAACATAATTAAAAAATCTTTCATTTTTATTAATGAATATATTTCGCATTAAAAAAAATATATATTAAGCAACATGGTATTTTGTGCATTTAGAAAACACTAAAAATTCAATTCTTCCCCAAGTTTTGTGAGAAACATAGAAATTATTCCTCAGTAATGGAATATTAGACCTGTTAGTAGACAAACCTTGTATAGGTAAATTAGGAATTTTAAAATTATATGTAATATTCATTGTTCAGATAATATTTCAAAATAACGATTTCTAATTCTCTTGATAGTAAAATATTCTCTTCCAGCAGGTAATGCGGAGATATATTCTTGTTATGCAAAAAAAAGAAAGAAAAACTAGTTTTCCAAGTAATAATACAATTAAGTATAATTTATGTGCATCTATTTGTTTAAGTTATAAGTGTTTATTAATTATTACATCGTTTCATAACACCTTTCAACGTCTTTCTTTCACTCTATTCGATTCAGCCACATTCTCTGTTGCAGACCTTGATCATTTACAGCGTCCTGAATCGTGTAGCTCTTTCTATGAATTCGTCTTTCTATTTTTGGGTCTTACTCTTCTCCATTCTATGAAGATAATCATACTATGAACTTTGACTTGTTATGATATCATTTATACATGTATTCTCTAGTTTATGTTGTCACCGATTAATGTTAGGTACTTGAACTAATTTACTGATTCCTGTTTATGTTTAATGCAAGTAATTTAAAATTTCTTTTGCGTACATAGTATGATAACAGTTCCAATTAATTATTACACTTTTTAATCGTAATTATTACTGTTACTGGATAATCAAACTTTAAAACTCGGCTAAAAAGTCAACAATTTTGTTATACATATTAACTCACGCACAACTAATGTAATTACATTAATACATATATTTTAGATTCTAAATAGGTTCTACAGTTTAATTTTATATTCTAAAGTATAAATATTTATACTTTAGAAAAATTTGAATTTTGCAAAGTATAAGTATAAATACTTTACTTATAAAAAGTATTTATACTTATACTTTATATACTAAAGTATATAAGTATTTATACTTTAGAATTTATTTTAGTATTCTAAATTTATATTCTAAATATGAAATTTAGAATATAAAATTTATATCTAAAGTTTCGTTAACCTGTAAGGATATAGTCCGTAAACAACAAATTACACACAAAAATACTTTATTATTTATTTAACGTATTGTCATTTTACTGGGTTTTAAGGAATGAGTTACTCTGCTGTAAAAATCAACGACGTGTGCGATTACTTTGGCGTAGTTAATGGGATTTTGTGTTCAGAGCAACTTGTTTTCACTTTATACCATGTTCTGATTTACACCTTTAAAGGTTAGAATACTAAAACAATGTTATATATGAAACAATACGTTTCTTTCATCAGACTTTCTTAATGCTGCTTTGCTATTTCGAACTACACATGAGTGTATTTATACTAAATATTCTACGCCGCTGTAGATCTTGTTGTAAGGCATGTCATAAGACGCCATAGAGAATATTCTATGTCTTCGTAAAACATATCATAAGCTACTGTTAATATATCACAAAGACAAATACACTATATTTTACTACTATGTATTAATAAATCATAGGATTATGGAAATCACAATCAATGCTTTGCATTCATACAGTATGGTTACTAACAGTTCAGTTCATAATCAGTCCTTGTTATATTGTATTTAATATGCATTGTTGTCTTTCATCTAAAGTATATATATATATATATATATATATATATATATACAAAATTACTACCTTTATAAAAAAATCGATCTCTGTATTGCTGCTTATATATCAGTTTTGAGGGGCCCTAGCTTTAAAAAAGTGGTTGCCACGATAATATTTATCAGCTGTTGTCCTCTCAGTAAGTTGTAACCTAAATTAGCACAATTTGGACCCTAATTAAACGTATTCATATTATATTGGGATTTATAGCTAAAATGTGAAAAGAAACAGTGAATATGTGGTTCAGCACTCTGTTTTCAAACCTAAATCGCCACCAAACGTAACGTAATAAAAATAATATGAAACCGTTTAGAGATTTTTTATTTTAGAACATTTTATTATATTTTCAAACATATTCATATTATGATTGATAATTTATGATATATTATCAACGGTATTGACTATATTTTATTTATCTCATAGTTGGGGTTGAAAATTGGTAAATATTTAATATGATTTTAATAATTATGCCAATAACAATAGTCTAATAACTTTAATTTTGGAAAAGAAAACGGAGAAAATGTTTTACTGAAAAATTAAATTTCGATCAAATTAATTTTAGAACTTACAGTAGATTTAAAATTTTGGATAGTTACCACTTATATCCATCACCATTAAAAAAAAAAGTATATATATATATATATATATATATATATATTTACGAATCTAATAATATATGTATTTTAGTACTTTGAATTTAATATCGTTTTTACCTAGTTGACGAATAATATATCGATTATAGTGTACAACTTGTAAATAATTTTAAAGAGAATAGAAATATTAAATGTAGTAATTTCATTGTGTATATTAATTATGAATCTCGTGATGTTTTACCTTGATTGAGTAACCCTACTATCTTTGAATAATTACGTTATCAATAGCTATGCTTCTGTTATAAAAGCAACAAATGTATTGTTTAATACATTTTATAAAATTTTCACATTGCGTTACATTAAAATTGAAAGTTTTTGAGTATTGGCAATCCCAATGGGTCTTACTAACTTTACACGTAGCCTTGTGTTAGACTACTCTATTTCATCTTTCCAATCAAATTTGCCTTGCCTACTTTATACAGTATCCTAGTTCTATGGGTCTTTTTTTTATCTCCTTTTATTTTTTTTATGAGGACAGTGAGGGGGCCTTTGAACAAGAAGGGGAAAAATATATTGTTCAATTAAATTATTATAATCTAAATTTAACTAAAGGAACACTTTAACTTAAATAATATTTTAATAAAGTATGTATACAAGTTATAATCTTAAAATCATAATATTTAACTAATAATTTGGTAAAACTGTTTTAAATATAATTATATATTTATAAATATAATATGGTTTGAAATATTCTTTACGGTTTTATATGGAACTAATCATGTTATAAATTGTCATACTATTTTATTAAAATAGGTAGAAAGTTTAATAATAACCTGATTAGTTATAAGTTCACTGTAGTAAAAGTTGAAGGAATGGAGAATATCTTACAAAGACATTTTCTTTAAGGAAACTGGATATCTTGAATCATCTAAACTCTATAATGAAGCATAGTGGTATTGTGTTCCTAAGTGCAGTTTTTGCTTCACTTCATTTAAAAGCCTAACGAAATTCCGTAAACTAACGTCAAAAGAAAACTTGTTGTTGTTCAATTTTAAGACATCGTTTAAATCAAGATACGCTTCGTTTAATTTGAGTGCAAAGTTTACAACTAAACTGTAATGCACTTCGTGAACTTTAGTTGAATGTTACTTGTAAGTAGGGCAACTTTAGCAATCGCTCTCAAAATAAAGTAGAGCCAATCACTTTAGCAATATCTTCAAAACAATTCTATTATGACACATCTTAATCTTGCCCGCATTATTCTTGGAACTGTGGGCGTCTATTCAAATTGTATCGAGAACTTTTGTTAAAATTTTTAATTCATTTGAAATATTTTTGTGTACGATACATATTATGTTAAACTGTGAACAAATATTGCACAATCTTTAACACACGTGTACATACAAAATCAGAGCTTACGGTAACAAAATATTAATAATCAATATTTCAAATAATGTTTCAGTTTGTGATTTATAGACTATGCACGTAAAAATAAACTGTGGACACTCTTATAAAAAGAGATACATTTTTTTACAACATCCTAACGATCAAAATTATAAATGATAGATATAAAACTATATTAATCTAAAATAATATAAATGCATTACCTGGTAATTTGGTTCCTTAATACTCCAATCTTGAAAATAGACAGCTCGTTTGATATGTAATAATAATGGAAGAGATTTAAATGAAACATATAAAATTATGTAGATATATTTGTAACACAAGTTAAGTAGTACTTTTTGTTAAATGAGAATTTCTAAAATGTAAAATTAGTAAATTGCTAAATCATAAATTTAATTTGAATATTGTACTAACCTATTATTTCTCATCTTCAAATTAATGAAATAAAATAATATTTTAGGGATAATTCGGCCCTTAAGGGAGTTAAAGTGATCAAAACACAGGATTCATACCAAATGTAAATAAAAATAGACATAATTTAAAAAAAATACTCAAGATAAAATAAAATTAGAATATATTCCCAAATTCGATTGACACATTATATAAAGTTTAACAACAGCATAGGTTTATCTTGTGGAAAAACAGGTTGTAAATTTAGAATAATTTGTAAATTTTCAATTTAACAGCTATTAGAAATAATAAAAATAAATAAAAAAATCTACTGTTTTTGTTTTCGAGAACAGAAGGTAAAAACGACATTACTGGAAACATTTAATTCAATTTGAATATTCTAAAGCGTAAATTTTATTGTGGATTTAATTATTAATTAGTGTGATTGAACAGTTTCAGCTATTTTAAAAACGAAATTATTAGATTTTAATGGATACGACTAAAAGATAATAGAAATGTTAAATCAATTCAATTATATCTATTCATCCTTTATATTATTATAATATTCGGGGTATACACCGAGTTTTTTAATATTGTATTCATTTATCTCGTATTATTGAGGTATGGATTAAACTTGAAATTTAACTTTGAACTTAAAATAGAAATTATATAGGCTATATATTAGGCCTATAACAATTTTTTTTAATCCATTCAAATTATGTACATTTTAATCAAAGAAGAGTTTGAATATTAATGAAGCATTTATTAAATTAAACTAGTTTTGCAGAATTTTACGATATTTTAATTAGTTTGTATGACAACTTCTACAAATAGTTACATATTATTATGTTATTTGAAGCCTCTACCATTCATTATACAAACTGTATATAGTATTTTCACGAATTCTATGACTTCGTCACAGTCTTCAACCAAATATTAAAAACATGTCTATCCAAGGTTTTTGTATTTATTATACGTTAATTTTTATAATTTAAAATTTTATCTTCCAAAATTATTTAATTTTACTAATATTTCTCAAAGTAATTCTTTTTTCAATGTATTTTTTGTTTAATTACTTACTTATTGACTAATTTAATAAGAATATTAAAGAAATAACATTAATTTGATGTTATTTCTATTACCAGACTCAATGTATCTCACAAACAATTATTCGTCTCTGGTTTTTTTATAAATCAATAAATATAAGTATATTTAATTTATATTTACTTTTTTATAAGTAAATTAAACATTTTTTAAGCTCTGATTAATCTTTTCTGTTTATTTAAGTTTATAAAATGAAATAATATACCCCGAATGTTAATAGTAGTACATTCCAAACCAATTATAATGTAGAAAAGAAGAATAAATACCATTTGTAAGCCTAGAGTATTCAGAACCTGTTAGTACATTTGCGCTTGTAAGTCTGATATATAAGTTATTTAATGATATTTGTCATTGATTTATGCAAGAACACAATTTTGAGATTACAACGTTTCTGTGATTGAGATGGTATATATTTTAAGAAAATTAAATGGTTTAATGTATACGACTTTGAACCTTGATAGATTGTAATGAAATGAACTATAAATAAAACTAGGAGGAATGATACATTATTCCATTTTAACAGTATTTTCTTTAAGACTGACCGTAAACTTTGGTACACCCCGCTTACAGCTTCTTACTGCAGATATTGTATGCTAGTAAAGTCTTACTTTATGTGTTTATTGTTTACGTCAATATATGTTGAGTTATATAATATGTGTTTACTATATTATGATAGATATATTACACACACTTTGTAAAATACTAAGTTTTCAAAAGTTTTAAAAATCGTGTTAAAATCAAATATGATCGACTGAAGTACAATGTCTCCAAATTGCACATGCAATTTACTAATTTTTATGTCACGTATATTTACTGTATATATGTGTCTCATAAATAAAATTGCTCAAATGTATCCAAAATGGGTACCACATGCCTTATATTATTTATTGGTATATTTATAATAATATGTTTTACATAACACGAAAATAAATATTTCATCAAGTAAATATTGAAAATATTAATTATAATATTATAATTGTAAGTTCAAATGCAAGAAATATGATGAAATATAAGCAGGTTTAAAATTAATTTTTAATGAAGATTACGAGTGTGATTAATCGAAGGTAAAAACACATTATTTTTCGTAAGATGTAAAATATTGTAGTCTTTTTACTCGTACTTTACGTTTTAAAATAAATGGTTTGTTATTTATTTATTTTTAAAACTGTTTTAGTGTAAGACTTGGGTTTATTCCATGGTCGTAGTTCAATTTAGTTTTCAAGGTTTATTAGTAATACCATCACATTATGTGGAAAGGTTGTTATTACTTCAATAATTAATTTTATATTGTTGAAATTTAATCTCTTAAATAAAAGAGATACACAAAAGTATATAGATGTTTACGGCTTTTTAGCCAATAGGATATACATTTGTATGTTTTAATTTCTATCCGAATCCCTCAAGGACACACGAACGGATTAAATTCGAAATGGAAATAGAGAAGTTAGGTTTAGCTTGCATCAACAAAATCTATTTAATTTAGGAATTTCAAAATTTATGATTAATTTTAATGACCGGTGTTGAGAATGAGAAATCTCTTAATGTGTTACCTCATCTATTATTGAAACGTTAAGGCGATTTAAAAAAATGATATTGACAGTATATAGGATCACTTATACAATTAAACAAAAATAAATGTAAAAATTCCATGGTGTTTCAGATTTTATTAATTATCTATTTTAGTGGATTTTGTAGCACATAATTACAATAAGATATAGACACGCTTCCCGCCTTTTAATAACAAATTATGTTTGAGCTTCATTTTGAAGTAACGCTGTTAATAATTGCGTATCAAATAAGTGTTTAAATATGATTTTTTTTTCTATATTCTATCCCCCCCCCCAACTGGTTTATCGTGGTGATCTTTACACCATTAAACATAAGCAGAAATTTCAAAGCTTATGATAAGAAATCAACCGTTACACTATAAAAATTACTGATTATTTTATTATGATTTCTCAGATAAGGTATAACTCTTCTCTTATTTGTGATGCAGTCGGTATCTAGGAAGAGGGTCCTGCGGTATGGACTGGATAGCTAGAGTTCCCTCAATGTCCACCTAATCGGTCGGGTGACGAATTGAAGCAGATTAAGTTATCGGAACAGAAAACTGAATGTCCTTACTTCCTGTCATCTATAGTAATCTTAAATAGCCCATTCTAGGTGAGGTATGAATGGAACTCTATGAGCCTCGTACAACATTTTTATGTGCATATTGTTTCACACTTCTATTATTTACAAATCAACTGTGATTATACCTGACTAACGAATGATTTTATTTTAACTATACTTCCATTAAAATTTGAAAATTTATTATCCGAAGTCAATACAATACAATAACTTAACTAAACATTTGGTTTTGAATTATGTATTATTGAGAAAGAAGTCAAATTTTAGAAGTAAATATTTAATAAGTGGACACTCTTGATCAACACTTAATCCACTATTGCAGGAGTAGGGGGTCTTAATTTTATTTTCTTCTCTTCTGTTTCTATAAGGCGATAATACCTTATAAAGGATATTTAACTTTAAACAACAAGGAAAAAATACTGTGAATATTTCAGGACTCTTAATACGCTAACAGGGGCTCAAGTGATTATATAATAAAATAAAATTCTTTAGTATACCGAATAAAATAAATAGATTGCTTTATAAAATTGTATATAAATTTAAAAGTTTAAATAAAATCTTGTAGTCCATTTTAATTTCTTAAACATCAGTAGCTGTTAGTTTATAATAATAACAACTTTCAAATATTTGTTTTAATTGCGAAATATATGCTGGAAGTTTTTCTTGAACTGTTAAATTTGAATACGCTACAGTGACTCGTTTAATGATATCTGTTGTGTTTACATTGGAGTATTGTAGCTGAATAAACATAAAACTCTGAACCTGCAGAGAAAAATAATATAAATTACCATAACAAATCATTTGTTTTGATAAGTTGAAAGAATCATTTTCTACAACGGAAACAGAATTGCTGTGATTAAGAAACAAATAAATGTTGTGTTTTCCTTAAATCATTGAAATAACATTACATAAATTAATTAAAAAAATATATTTCTAGGTATTATCTGACAAAAGATTATATTTATGTACTTACTTGAATACATTAATTTTATAACTCTGATAAAAAGTAAAAATAAATGTAAAAATTGAATTAATTTAGAGAAGATCGGAAAATGTCTTGACTCCGAACAATAATATTCCTTAGGTTTTATCAACAAAACAAGTTTCCATTTTATCCCAAAACAAAACTAAACCAATAATATTATTTGAAACATGAGGAATTTGATGATGATAATAATAAAACTGTAGGAAGTTGATTACTAAAACAAAAACATTTTATTTAGTAACTTGTAAGTTAAAAAAAACTTTAGATTCAAGAAGTCATAACTTTTTATACCAGATAATTAATGAATCTCTAGCAAATGCAATTAATCCTGGTTAAAAAAATAAAATTAAATAAAAAAACTATAGTCCGCGTAACTCAATTGGAAAGCAATGCAAGTAAACTTTAGCTAAATACATAGATTCAAAATGCAAGGTAATATATCATGAGTAGATTTCAGAGCTAAAAATAAGGAAAAAAGTTAATGTAATCAAATGCTTTGTTTTCCATCTGTAGCCTGTGTTGTGTTTTTATAAAAATATTATATATTTGGACACAAATAAAATATTGATTGATGATTTGGTATAAGCATTATTTACGTAACCTTTTACCATCTTATTTGTACCAACAAACCAAGAATTTATTTTGTACATTTTAAAAATGTCAGATTTTTGATGTCAGATATATCGACAAATATTTTATAGTTTATATGAGGAATCATTTATAATTTCATATTCATACTTTATTCTCTATCTCTTTGTTTTCAATTTTATTAAAAATATTAAATTAAAAAAATAAATATATTAATCCTTTACAAAGCAGCTGCATTACGTATATAATATGAATTTATGATAATTTATGTATAGTGGAAGCATTTTGTTTAAAATATAAATATTTATTTAAGATTTTTAATTTATTATTAATGAATTGGTACAAAAATCATTATTTTCACAGTGTTATAACCATAAATAATATTATTCAACATTAAAATTAAATCTCCATATTTTCATTTAAAATAAAAATGTCGAGAGAGTTTTGTTGTTGCGTCTCAGCTGTTTTCCCATTTTTCAACAAAAAACAATTTCATAAATATTTGTGAAGCATGTGATGCGACTGTATGGACAGTATTATTTGTATTGAATTGGTTTGTTTGTTCAAAAAGATAACACATGCGAGATTATGAACAATATCTGACAAACAGAAAATTTTAGTAGAGTACAGAAGAGAAATTGTTGAAAAATTGAAGAAAATATTACTTTGGTATTGTATGTTCTTAATGTTAATTAAGGAATTTATTATTTTTATTTTAAGTATAACCATGTCTCTGGAAATAATATGTAGATATTGCATGTTGTTATACAAGTTACATCAGATGAACTTAATTTATTCAACTTTAAAATGAAGGTAAAAAGGATACAAAATAAAATAAGAGAGTTATCATTAAATATACAGCGCACAAAATTTCTCATCTATTTATATGCTGCGCAAAACCAATTATAATTATGATAAAAAATTTAGGTCGAGAAGAGATAGAAAATTTCAAAAAATTTTGAAACTATAAAAGTATTAAAAACCAAACGGTGGCCAATTCGATATTTTGAAGGTTTTTACGGCCATAATTGTCAACTAGAATTTTATCTAAATTTGAACGGTAAGGTACTACATAATAATTAGTTTGAAAATATGCAAGAAAAATACAAAATTGCGACTATTTGAAACGTCTTTTAGCTGTAGTTCCTACATTAATCTGCAATTATTGAAGATATGTGGCTTTCTGCATAACATGTTTAAGTTTGAAAAAATTCGGATAGACAAAATCACGTAATGAAATACTGTTGTATCACGTCATCCATTCAATGTAGGTTATTGCTAATATTTAAACTTGTTCTAAACACCTTTTAAGGAATCTTAAATACAATACTCTTCGGTATCAATTAGAACAAAGGTAATGCACTGATTTAGAGGTCAAATAAAATTTAATTAAAAGGATTAACAATGAACAGGATTACCGAATTACTTAAGCTTGGTCGTGGGATGTGGAAATTAATAACCAAAAGGATTCAGAAATACGGAATAAAAAGTTAATAATTTAATTAAAAGTTATAATCTATTTAAAGTCAAAACATTGTGAATATTTCACAGAAATGTTTAACGACTGAATGCAATCTCTAGGATTTGAATAATTGGAATTGTTTTTAAGTAAATGTAAGGAAAAATTAATTAAATATTTTTAGAAGAGAAATTGGATTTTTTAGATGAAATATTTTTAATAAGATGAATTATGTATATCAATTTGGCTTAATGTTGGATATTAGCTAAAGGCATTTTATACATCGATGTTTCTCATCATCATTCGAACTTGTAAAAACTTTAAATCAGTTACAACGTAATTTAAAAAAAATTACACATCTAAAAATAAATCTCGTCAAAAATAACTAACTGATAGGTTGACGTAGGTGGGCTCAAAGTTTGTTTACATTATTTTAAAATTATTTTGTTTAACTACAACGAGCTTGTTATCTTTAGGTGGAGATTATCAAGTTGAATAATGTAAAACCAAGAGGTTTGAGCAACAAAAGTAAAACATAAAAAACAGGATTTATACTTCATGAGAAGTTAAAAAACATGCATTTTCTAATTGCTCTGCATTTTAAAATAAGGCAATCCAGATAAAAATAAAAATTTAACAACGTTAGCTTTCAACTGAAATAACGTAAAATTTAAATTAAGACCAAATTGATTTTAAATAATATCGAAATCTCGTTAACCACGAAGATTAGTATTTATTTATAAATAATTTTAAGATTTATCCGATTACAATTAAATTATTTTTTAATTGTCTCTTAATTTATATGGTAAAAAATTATATAGATTTATTCTAGAATATTTTAAAACCTTATACAAATTTTTAAAAAAATAATGCAAATCTATGTACGTATGTTATTTTACAAGTAGAGAGCTGTTTTGATCAATGAATGGAAGAACTTTTCTCGAGCACCAGTTTTATTCCACGAGAGTTATATTATATATTTTAAAGGTAAACATCTAGAGGCGAAAATTGTCACGTCTCATCCAGTCTTTGTAAGCTACAGACGAGCACACAATTAATTGTACACTTGGTCGTGTTCCGCTTTATCCAGAGATTAAATTAACATTTTTCTACGGAGTTTATTGTTTGAATTACACCTTCAAGTCTAGTAAACTATTTACAGAAGACCTAAACTGTGTAATCAATAGCACGCTCTTATTATTTAAAATGCTGATTTAAATAAGTAAGGTTTTTTGTTTTTGAAAATGAGGATCGAAATATGTTAACAATTACACTTTTTTATAGCACACATCAATATAGAAAAACTAGTAGAGAGAGCAACATAGAGATATATTGTCTCCAAGTCTTGTTGTGAACTGATTTAAACACTGAGCTGTGGACTTATACAATTTTGGTATAACTTAGTAGTATCTCCAAATGTGTTATCAATTTTGTATTTTTATAACTCAAAATATGTTGTAAATAATTTAGCCAAGACAGTATTTTATACGAACCCTTAAGTAAAACCGCAAAACCTTGATTTCGGAATTATTAATCAAACAAATTTTAATTAACAAACAATAGCCAACGTCACAAATTGTGGAATATCTCCTAATTTTGCAGAAAGTATTTCCGTTACATTTTTATAACGTAAAATTGTATATTCCGAATCTAAATATCTTTTCTAACGTTCTAAAATAACGTTTAAATAACAAAAATGAATTTTGAAATCCGTTTAATTTATTTTAGTTTTTCCAAATGTTTTACTAACCAAATTTAATTTTCTTTTTATTTAGGCTGAGCAATTTCTTAGAAAATTGTTATGATTTTTTAAATTTGAATTTTTGTGTATATTGAAAAATATTTTGCGTTTCCTTTTTCTTATTTTTCTATACGCGTAAGTGAGATGTTTACTGTAGTGTGCATTGCTTAGTTTATCTATTTATCAGTTAGTTTTCGAGTAGGTATCAAATATTATTATGCGTCATTTAGACTAACATTATTAAATCGTAAAGAAAACAATGTATACGTTATAATACATTGACTTTTATTTTAAAATAAGGCACTTTCAAACATAAAAGTGAAGGTAAACGGTGCACTCAACGTGATATAAACATGAAAGTGAACATAAACGGTGCACTAAACCTGATATAAACATGAAAGCTAAGGTAAATGGTGCACTAAACGTGATATAAACACGAAATTGAAGGTAAACAGTGCACTAAACCTGATATAAACATGAAAGTGAAGGTAAACGGTGCACTAACCGTGATATAAACATGAAAGTGAAGGTAAACGGTGCACTAACCGTGATATAAACATGATAGTGAAGGTAAACAGTGCACTAAACCTGATATAAACATGAAAGTGAAGGTAAACGGTGCACTAACCGTGATATAAACATTAAAGTGAAGGTAAACGGTGCACTAACCGTGATATAAACATGATAGTGAAGGTAAACGGTGCACTAAACGTGATATAAACATGATAGTGAAGGTAAACAGTGCACTAAACCTGATATAAACATGAAAGTGAAGGTAAACGGTGCACTAAACGTGATATAAACATGATAGTGAAGGTAAACAGTGCACTAAACGTGATATAAACATGATAGTGAAGGTAAACAGTGCACTCAACGTGATATAAACTTGAAAGTGAAGGTAAACGGTGCACTAAACGTGATATAAACAAAACCAAAGATAACAATTATCTTACTATATCTCAATAGAACACGTCTAAATGACCTCAATATCAAATTCTATATAGTATAATATTCGTAATCTGATCAAATCAAAGCTTTCTCTCCTATCTCTTTAAAAAATAATTTAATTATAAAACTGCAAACAACTACTTTTGTATGAATTATCCATTACCAGCATTCAGTAATGTCAGGAAATGTCATATTCCCATTAATCACAGCTATATGCGTTTCAAGTTACATTAGCACTCACTTATGATTATGATGAATAATTTTTATTGCAAAAACTAAACTTTTTAATTTAGTGGCCAAAGATAACTAAACGCAATAATATTTTAATAATTTTTAATAAGACAAAGAAAACTTTGACCTAGTGATGTAATGTAATTTATGTTTGCACTTTTAAAGTTATTTTATATCACATAAAGTTCTGAGAGGGATAATTTAATTGCTCTATTTAATGTCCATGTTCCAATTTAATTCTCCTTATTTTAACACACAACATGATTACTAGTACAACTGTACTATAAAGTTAAATCGCATTATTCTAAAATGACTTATACGTTTGCCATATTCGGTTGTAATAAGTAGCCCTTGTAGTAAATATTCTAAAAAATCATAATATTTGTTGCACTGAATGCAAATGTAGCATTTGTATTAAGAAAAAATAGTAAAATTTATAATAATTTTTTAAAAATCATTATCCCATATCGAAAACATTGTCAAAAAAAAATCCATTCGAAACTATGCTATTATGTTATTAAAATCACGAAGATTTAGACGTGATATAGATAATACAAATGCTTATTAACAGTTGCAATTAATTGTTTTCATTTTTCAGGTGCATTGTTTCAAAATGACCTTGTTAGCTTATATATATAAGAATATGAAGAAAGGTTTTTTTTTCTGGTTAACAGATGAATTGTTAGAACAGGTTAAAGCTATTTATTCTGAGCTGTTTTATGCCGACATGAAATGAAACGGAAAAACAAATTTATATATTATTCCTACTTACAATTCTAAAATCGTAGTGGTTTCTTCACTTTTATGAAGTGGCCAAGTAATGAATGAATGTAAGTAAATTTGGGATGTTTGAATTGGTTTTACTTCAGGTTGTGGTTTTTTAAGTGAGTTGTTATCAACCTAGCATATGGCTATCAGGACATGCTAGAGTGTATGTTTTAAAACGTTGTAATTCTGAAGAAGTGTAAATATTATGATTATGATTATAGCTTTTTGACAATATAGAAGTAATAGGATTTTGTGAGGAGGAAAATAAAAACATTTAGTTATTATTATTATTATTATTGGACAGATGTCTATAATGATAAGGGGGAAGTTTTTTTTTTTTTTTTTTTTTTTTTTTTTTTTTTTTTTTTTTTTTTTTTTTTTTTTTTAAGAAGAACAAATTACATGGAAGTACCTCGTCGTAGAATCTATTCAAACGTTGTTTTACCAAACATAGTAGACAAAATGGTGACCTAGTTATATATTAAATTCATACAAACATAAAATAAATAGTGTAATATACTATGACTTTCTTGTTTTAATTTTTCAACCAACCTGTTAATAAACAACCTACCCTTTGTTATATATTTCTTTAAAGTTGAGGAAATAGTTTTGTAATAATTTTACATTAAAATATATAGAGTAGGGGCCTACATGCTTCTCAGAAAAGAATGATAATTTTTTATAAATAAGTATTTGTTGAAATTTTATGTTGCAGTTCTCCTGTTTATGCGTACCCATAAAAAAACAAAAATATAAAAACTGAACTATTTTGTTCAAACAAAAACAAAGTAATAATAATAGACGTCTCATCAGAAGTTCTTAGATATCAGCTGTAATGGCAAACTGTTGAATCGATGAGAGGTATGAAGGATTTAGGAGAGTGTTTTGCAACTTGTGTCTGTAGGTCTATTAAATAACTGAGACAGATATTGGGAGTTATAGAATATCAAAAAATTTATTTTTTTGGTCAAATTATCTTACAGATAGAAACGTTGTAGTGTTCCAATCTAAGTGAATTTAGTGAACGAAATATTGTGATACTGTATTTGGAAAAAAAAATAAAAAATATCACTTGATCAGCTTTAGCGAGGCGTTTTTAAATACTTTACTTACATTTAGAGAAATGTCTTTAAAAAAAATGTCGCAAAAGGTTATCAAACTCTTTAATTCCATGACAGTTATTTCAGAATTAATGTTCAAATAAATAGATAATACGATTATTACGTATTTAGTTTTCTTAAACATCGATATAGTTATTTATAGCAGTCACGTAATAAATATTACGAAATTGGGTTACAAATGAGGAAACAATATTTTGGAAGGACGGAAATAAGAAATATTAAAAAATAACACTAATTTGGTAAATATTTTGTGCAGAGAATTAATTTCCTGTGACAGAGGTTATATGTAACTTATTATTTGACACTGAACGGTGATTTATTTTCATATAAGTCAATCGACGTGGCATCCCCCCCGAGGAATTATATACTCATTGAACATACAAGTTGTAACCTTAATTATTTCTTTGGAGTTGATTTAACTCCTCAGGGTCTGACATTTCCCTGAGGGTAAGTTCTAAATTAACTTCAGGGAAGTGTCTTATCCTGAGGAGTCTTGATAGCTAACACCCCTGACTCTCTCCCGCCGTGTATCCAGCTGTCATACTTTTATGTTAATTTAAAATGGTAATATACTTTGTGCTTTGTATGGTTATAACAGCCAACAGGGTTAAAATACTTAATATAAATTAATTTCACCACGTGTAATTTTATATGTATATATATGGTTACTTCGTTTTGTTTCACCATCCCATTAATCCACAACTACGATGAACAACTGATAAATAAAATAAAATTCTTGTTACTTAATTTGTTTTTTATGTAAGGTATATATTGATAAATAATTGATGCAATAGATATACGTTTGCGTCTGAAGAAGTACATAAGTCAAGACTTCTTCAATCTACTGACCCTCGTCCACTGAACAAACACTCAATTTAAATTTAACTACAATAGGTCGCGTGGTTATTAAAACAACAACTTTTTGTTAATATTTATCTTTGTTAATTTATATTAATATTGAATAATAAGTTACTATTTTTCTGTATCAATTTTTATATCATACTTTTTATATCTAAGTCAAAAGCAACCACTCATGATGAATTATGTAACTTACAGCGTTGTGAACGAAATCTTAGAAAAAAATCTTGTAATTATATTATATTTTATGCGAGAGTTAAAAATATCGTTTTATAGTCGTACTGATTTAAACAAAATTTGAGAAAAGAAACTAAATTGCAATGGAAGAATGGTATTAATAAAGATCATTTCTTTCTTTTTCGTGCATAAATTACTAAAACCACAAAGAAATCAAAATGTTATGATTGAAGGTTAGTTAGATCGTAAGCAACAAAGTTAATTTTATAAGAGTTATTAACGCGTTTGCTTCATGCTACAGTTTCATGAATAACTTATTTATATTGACAGAATGACTTTTAACCCTAGAACGGTAACCATGAGTCAATCTGACGCATACAGTTTAAATAATGGATGGTGGGGGACGAACGCGCCTGACCAGCCCCCCCTTTCATCAGAGTACCTTCTTATTGGTTAGTTACACGTCAGCTGCCGAAGAGAGTGGACTGTGGAGCGTTATTTTCTATTAGTTTTACACCATTTATTATAACACGGTGAGTCAAATTTACGCATAGTTACCAATACTGACTTATTTGTATGCACCAATGTGACTCATGGTTACCAATAATAGACAATTCAAGTGAGTCATTTTGACGCATGGTTTCCTAAATAGACATATTTATTTTATTTTCAACTGTATAAAATATGGCTGAAAACTTAAACAATGAAGAATTAGAGAATATTTTAGAAGAAGACTTCCTTAGTGACGATGAAGACAACATAGATTTTGATTCTGATGACTCTATAGACGACCCTGATTATGAACCTGACCCTACTACTGATAATGAAGAAGGAATTGAAGCAGCAGTCGGAAACACCATTGAAGAAATTGAAAAGAGCTTCAGTAAAAAACCAGTTCAGCCCAGAAAGAAACTATGCACGGACAAACAACCTGTAAGACTACCTGTAAATAATACATTACGATTCTCTAATGACGAGGTGCTTGGAAAAGATGGGTTTCCTTGGAAATCTGGGACTACGCTTCATGACACTTCTAGAACTCCTTCTCGAAACATTGTATATATTAAACCTGGACCATCACCTCACTGTAGGAGTGTTATTGAACCTTCAAAGTGCTTTGACTTGTTTTTTTCAGACGAGATTTGGAACATAATTCTAGTTCATACAAATGAAGAGATTGCAGCCCAGCGTGTAAAATATTCTTCTGCAAATCAAAACAAATCAACCTTTTCAGATGTTACTCTTGAAGAGCTTCGATCATTAATTAGTCTATTTATTTTAGCTGCGGCTCTTAAATCTAACCATTTAACGGTAGAGACACTTTTCAACACATCATACTGCGGCTCACGCTTTGTCAGCACCATGTCTGGACGACGTTTTAGCTTTTTAGTTAATTGTTTGCGATTTGACGACAAACGGACTAGAGAAGAGAGGAGGAATATTACCAAGTTAGCTCCAATATCTGAACTATGGGAATTTTTTGTAAGTAAATGCCGTACAAATTATAAACCTGGAATGTACGTTACAATTGATGAGCAGCTAATTGCCTTCAGGGGAAAATGTCCATTTCGGATGTACATCCCTTCTAAACCGGATAAATATGGCATTAAACTTGTAATGCTCTGTGACAACTCGACGAAATATATGTTAGATGCTATTCCGTATTTGGGGAAAGGTACAGTTCCTAGTGATACACCAGCTGCATACTTCTTTGTAAAAACTTTGACTAAACACATTAAAAATTCAAATCGCAATATCACAATGGACAATTGGTTCACAAGTGTTCCTTTAACTCAATCTTTACTAAAAGAAGATCGTCTAACTGTGATAGGGACTATAAAGAAAAACAAAAGGCAATTTCCGGAAGACTTTACCAATTCAAAATTTCAAGACAGAAAGGTAAACTCATCTCTATTTCTTTACCATAAAGAGATGACTGCATTATCATATAAGACAAAACCTAATAACGTGGTATCGCTAGTTTCTTCTGCACATTTAGAGGGAAATATAGACAGCAATAGTTCTCTTCCTTCAATCATAAGCGACTACAATCGAACAAAAGGAGCAGTGGATACGTTCGACCAGATGTGTCACCATATGAATTGTGGAAGAAAAACAAAGAGGTGGCCCCTTTGTTTTTTTTACAACATGCTCAACATTGCTTGTGTCAACTCTTACGTTATCCATGTTCATAATTGCTACAGGCAAGCAGTTCAACCAATGACAAGACATAAATTCATGATTACTCTCCATTCACAATTGGCTCACAACTTTCAGATTAGCAGACTGTCAATTCCAACCCTGCCTACTTATCTAAAAAAGCTCATTGAGAAAGATGCTAGTGTGGAAATCCAACCAGATTCAAGAAGTGATAAATCCTCAACATCGATCGATGCTGGTAGTGCCAATCATTCGAGAAAGTACTGTAGCTTTTGTTCTTACAAAAAAAGAAGAAAAACTTCCACATTTTGTAAGAAGTGCAATACTCTTATATGTGGAGAACACATGATAAAACTGTGTATAAAGTGCGGATAACTCTGACAATAATGGCAATATGTTTAGTGATGGTTATTCTCAAAAAACTCTTCTTTCGAACTTATATAATTTAAATTACTTTTACATAAAAAAACATTTTAAATTTTTTAATTCCTACATCTTTAGTATATAAATAATCTAATTAAAACTGTTACTTTTAGTTGACAAGCTTTAAATGTCTGTTACTAACCCTTTACAATTTTATTTAATTGATGACGATTGTTCATTTAATAGTAATATTATTTCTTTGTAATCATTTTGTTTTTTAATCAGTCGTTCTTACTTTCTAAACAGTATGTTTTCTATTTGTAATCATTTTGATTATTTTAAAAAATAAAAATGTTATAAAAAAGAGGTTTACATTATTTGTTTATAAATAGGCGTCAATATGACTCATGGTTACTGATACAGGGATACCAAAGTAAGGTTACCATTCTAGGGTTAATACGCTACAGAATGTTTTTTGAAAGTTTATTTGGCATATTTGCATCTATTAAAAATTTACCAAATTAAAATGCAGAACATAAGTAAGCGATTTGCTCTCTTTGCATAAACAATTTATTGATAGAAAATACAGGTGTTTTTAGATTTCTTATATTATATATCTTAATATAACACAAAACTCAAGAATGATATTTTGGCACACCTAATCAATACGTAAAAGTTATAAATATTTTAAAGTTGACCTGATACCATTTTAAATATATATTCCGAAATACTTTAAGATTGATTGGAAAACATATTTGAATGAGCCTAAAATATTTAAAAATAATTGTCTACTATTTTTGGTAGGGTATTAAGAATTTGTATAGGAAATCCAGAGATATTCTTTTATTCTCATAATAATATTTGACATGACATAAAAAGCTGCCAAAATTAAAATTCAGAATATTTATTTAATATGAGACAAAAGTCAAGAAATCCTTATAATGTTGTAATCTTTGATCTTTCGGCACATTTAATTAAAGTTTATATGATCGCCTTTTCAACATATATATTTTCAGATTTTTTTTTTTATTATTTTTTTTTTTGGAAACAATATTATGAGCCTAAAATATTTTGAAATAAATCCCTGTTGTTTTTTTAGGATATTCATATTTGTATAAGAAGTCCAGAAATAGTATTATTTAAGAATATTAGAATACTATTAACAATATTTTTAATGTATAATTAGGCCTACGTAGATCGCATATTACCAGTTATAATTGACAATTATTAAATGAAGTATTCGTAAATTTAATTTATATGAATACTTTGTTAAAGTGATTGGCGTTACTTTATTTTTACCGTGGTTGCAAAAGTTTCCCTGCTTGACCTATTTAAAAGAAACAGTTAAGCGAATTTCAGGAAGTGCATTACTGTTTATTTGTGAACTTTGCACTCAAATTAAACGACACCGACAAGTTTCCAACTTTAAACGAAGTGTTAAATTTTAATAACAAGGGGTGTTTTTAATATTGTTTTTTAAAATTTTTTAAGTAAAACAAATACAGGACGAATGACCATAAGACCGTAATAGTACTTAGCCTACTGACTTCATTATAGTTTTAGTTTATAGCGTAATAATTGTTTTTTTAAAGTATATCCTTTTCCCCACTTGTCCTGCAAATATTGTAAAATATAGATTATTACGTAGAGAATGTGTTCCCTTCCATAATGGATACAATATGTAGTATAAAATTACATTCAGAGCGCAACAACTAGGTACTAAACCTGGATACCACTACTTTTTCCTGCGTTTCAAAGTTAAAATTCCTGATCCTATGGATTTTAAATACGCCCAATTTAACGCCTTACAGCCAATCCTATTTTGAGCCTGTCGACTTTTATTCTCTAATAAATCACATTTATTATCAATGTTTTTGAAATTCTTGCAATATGGTTATGGTTATGTGTATAATGTATAGCCTCCACAATTTTAAAACCTAACACACACACTCCCCAAACCACACCACACACAGACAGACAGACAGACAGACAGACAGACTAACAGTAATTGTAGTATCGGGAAATGGATACACAGTTCTAAAACAAATTAAATGTATTTAAGTATTAGTTCGATTGAATATTAGAAAATTGTTATTTTTAAAATTGTCAGATGACAGTTTCGTATATCAATAATTATTAACATCTTAAGATTACACTTTTTAAAATTTGTATCAAAGTTTATTAAACTGGCTGAAAAAACTTCCAGTACTTTTAGTTTCAAACCTGATTAAGACCAAACAACTAAAAAGCAAAGAAAATCCGGGGATCGGAGTATATATTAACATATACCCACAGGTAAAACAGATGAACTTCTTTTATTGTTGTGTTGCAGAGTTGTTTCCTTTGTTAGTTTAGAAATACACTATAATATTTTTTTTGTTTTGTTTTTTACTTTAAAAAATAAATAATAAACTAATTCAATTAATATAAATGATTTTTTTTTCTGTAGCTACGTTTAGCTCAGAAAACGAGTTTGTTAATTGTGAATAAAATCTCATTTTTATAATTATTAAAACCTTTAACAGATTTGAAACTATATTCTCGTTTTTGATGTCTATACTGAATCTACAATAAATATTTAACTACACTACAGTCATATTTAGTGTAATATTAACATATTTTTGATGTGCTATAAAGTTAAAAAAACGGCTTTATTACTTTATAATTTTAGATAGACTAAGTCACAGATCATCATTATTTTCGAGTCGTTTAGACAGTAAATGAATGCTTGTCTCAGAGCGGTTTTATCACACATTGAATTTATTGACAGTTTTATTGCAATGCGGTACGGAAAAGATTTAATATCAACATAAACGTAAAAAAGACATTAAATCCTCGGCATTAAAGTACTGCAGTTAAAGAAATATTGCATTATAATATAAAAATTGTAGAGCGAGACTTGTAAAAATATCGAGCTAAGGAATTTTAGTCATAAAATTGTAAATAAAAATTGAGTAATTCCAGTCTGAAATAATTTACAAAATACTAGTAATATGAAAGAACCATATTTGTGTTTGATGTTTTTATGCCTACTTTTTTGCCCACTTTGACTTGAGATTTAAGTATGTTTGGACAAATTGGTCCAACGATTCGTAAAACCGAACGGAAATAACCATTTTGACCAAAACGGAAATAAATTGCTATTTCCTAAAACACTTATATTTGTACATGTAAGATAAAAATATATTCGAAATATTTCATTGGATCATTGTATTCCAGACGTTGCATCGTCTTTGGTGTCAGTGTTTCTATTTGGGGGGTACTCTATTCTAAGGAATAATTTTATAATATATATCGTCTAAAAAGTGTGGTATATTTCACGTTATTTATCAGTCATTACATTATTAATTTCATGAAAACTATTCACAGAAAGTGACTGGCTTTAAATGATATTTGATAAAGAGAGAAAAGAAAGTACTTGAGGTGAGAACGAATTCACCCGAGTAGTTCCGAATATTATTTCTTGTGAAATACTTTACGTCTTTCCAAGATCATTTTTTGAATTATATATATATTTAAAAAAATAATATGTACGTTATTGGATAATAAATATATTAAGGTACTAGTTTGGGAAATAGTTATTAGAACATCAATGGGCTAAAATATACTTTTTTAAAATACTTTCCTCCTATCATCGGATATAATATTCTTATAACAAAATACATTGGGAGATGATAAATCGTGCCATTTAAAAACAAAACTTTGAAATATTAATGTTCTTTATTCTTTTACGATAAACAATATTATTTATTTCTTACCAATACCCAATAGACTTCTTAATTCAAAAGAACAAGGGACTGCAGACAAATTGTTGATACATTAAATTGGAATTATTAAAGAGATTTGTAAATATTGATTTGCCAACAATTTTTATATTTCTACTATCACAAAAATAATTATAAATATATATATATATATATATATATATATATATATAATTTTTTTTTTTATAATGGACTATTTTATTTATGGGATTATTGCCGGGACAGATAAACTATTTTTTTTTTGTTGACGATAAATTAAGTAAAACATTTTCCCTCCTAAAATTTCTATTACAAATCTAATGAAGTTAAGGACTTAAAACTTAATATAATCAACCTTATTGAGCGTTGAGCGAAAAAAAAAAAAACCTGTTATTTTGGTTTGCAAAATAACATGTGAATAATCAATACACTTCCGTTATTTTTTACACAATGTAAAATTATTTTTGTACATAAATCATAATTAAAAATTTGGATTAGTGTAAAGGAATTTTACATAAAACACTTTACAGGAACAAAATATTTTACTTCTTATTTAACAGATTGTTATTTTACTAAAGGAAAGGGTCAGGTTAACTGTAAAAATCAACGAGGTGTGAGATTACTTTGGCGTAGTTAATGGAATTTTCGTGTTCAAAGTAACGTGCTTTTACGTAACTATGTTTTGATTTATACCTTAGAAAGTTTAGAAAATGAACGAGAAAATGTTATATGTGCAAATGTTATGTGTCTTTTCTTTAGACAGGTGCACGTTCCTTTTTAATACTTTGCTATTTCCAACTATATATAACTCTATTTTTACTGTATGTTCTAAGCTGCAGTAAAGATGATACAATCAACTACTATAGGGTACACCATGTGCCACCGGTAACATATCACTTAACACAGGGTCGCTCTGTTACCATACAACCTTGAAATAAATCATAAGTTTTTTTCCCACTGATAAGTTAAAGTTGATTATGATAATCTGTACTTATTACTGTTTATTTCATAATAATGTTGTCATTAAAAAAAAAAAAAAACGACAATAGCAAAAATAAATTTATGATTATTGTCAATGGCCTATTCGTTTTACTATCAATGGTTCTGGTAATCGTAACTTACCTTAACTAAATTGTAATTTTGAATATATTGAAAAAAACTACTATCTCAAAAGCTACTAAAATTGAACTCTTCTAACTTGTTTGAATAAGAACAACACTTAAACTTCCATATAAAATGTTAT
This sequence comes from Aphrophora alni, assembly GCA_963513935.1. Lineage (NCBI taxonomy): Eukaryota > Metazoa > Arthropoda > Insecta > Hemiptera > Aphrophoridae > Aphrophora > Aphrophora alni. The sequence continues at coordinate 128,603,574 of OY740768.1, read as the reverse complement.
TACATTTATATGGATATCATTCAATCTAAACTAAAATAAGAATTGTTAAATCTTAATGACAATAAGGCATATATTTTATATATCTGAAACCTTTAGACTTTTTCACTTTTTTTTTTCACAGCAATAGCTTTATTATATTAAAATAAGTAATTTCATATATAAGAACACTTGCTATATATTTAGAAAATTATATCTTCGTAACACATTGCGTTACACCGTAAATACAGTTGAGGTTTAGTTCTGCTATGCGGATGGATGATAAGTAACCATCAGATATTTCAAGATGTCAAAGTAGTTACACATATTATTTTGGGCGTACAAAATATCTGTAAGGAAGATGGTTAAGATCCTCAACAGAGAAAATTTGTTGAAATAGATACCATTTGGAACGTTGATAGTGGTTTTCTTAACACAAACGATCTATATTCCAGAACTAAAAAGAATAATAAAACCTTTCAAGTTAAAGTAGTTTCTTTAAGACAAGTCGTAAACTTTAGTTCATGCTGCTTACAGCTTCTTCCTGGAGAAATTGCAAACTAGCTAAAGTCTTGTTTTGCACGCAATTTGACTGTTAGCCAGATGTACTAGATTCATTTCGTTAAACTAAATTAATATCATATATAGTTTATTTTATGTTATGTTTATTTTATGTTTTTTGTTTATTTTATATAGTGTTTTATAACATAGTGTTAAAACAAAAGTGAAACATAAAAATCGTGAATTTGTGTCATAAATCCCCTTTAAAAGTGAAAAATATATAAATAAAATAATATTGATAAAAATGGTTCAACAACAAAACGTCTATATTCAACAACAAAACAAATAATATTCTAAATAAACAACTTTAGCATTTTTCTTTTCCCACGCACAAATCAAATATGTCAAAAATTTTACAAAATGTCAAATCAAATGTTTTGTTTTTTAAATATCTGGTATGATTTAACTTCACAATCGGATTTATCTTGACGATATTTGACTAAAGATTATCCTAAATTTAAAAACTGGGATACATTTAAAAGTTGTTGTATTATACATATAGTAAGCGTTTTATGTACAGTGCTTGTCAGGTTTCTGCAGGTTATCACTTACCTGTCTGGACTTTGTCTGAGCCTTAGAGGGTTTCTCCGACAGAAGGTATATTATGTGCGGGCTGGTCAGTCTTGTGTGATGGCTACGTCAAAGGGTTCCTGAAGCTTCGTATCTCAAGTTGTCAAATAGAACAGACCCAATTCCTTAATTTCTGAAATGCACTGGGATAAACAACTATTTTGTATCTGTCTTTCCTCATGTTTTTTTCCTGTTTGGCTATTACAAATACCCATTGTATAATAAAATTTAGAAGTAAAAATAAATAAAAACGGAAGACTATGTAAAGATAACCTATAACTACACAATATTGTAAGATTCACAAACACTAAAACAAAACAAAAAACAAAACAAAAATAAATACGAAATAATCAAAATGTAAGATGTAAATAGCAAATTGTAAACATTTCTTCAAATTTCGTGAGTTACAATTATTTATACATAATACCTGGTTCAAACATAACTAAGGAAAAATTAATCTGAATAAAAATAAGAAAGTACCATAGCCAAAATTAAATATAGATATTGATTGGAAGTTTACTCTTTGATTTTAAAAGGCTACAAAATGTATTGTCAATAATTTTCATCTTCTATTTAGTAACTACACAATATTAAAGCAGTACAATATTTTATTTATAATTTTGTTTTAAATTTTTCGTTCCATGGTATTGTTTTCATATGTGATACAGTTAATTAATTTCCCTTTTCGCTATTTCTCTTGGAAGTTTATTTTACAGGTTACAAATAATCGAAATTGTTGAGTCCAATGAAGTATCTCTAACCAGAGTAAGCATCTTTTTCTAAATTATCCAAGCTATAATTTTATTTAAACTTAAACAATATTATATAGAGTAGTCATCCTAGACATTAGACTTTAACCCATATTATAAATTATAAGACGGTAAATTTTTCGTATTATATTAAAGTTGAAATAAATTAACAAAATAATAACATATTAAAAGTGCTGTGGTATAACTTCATACATAACAAAGTAAGTTTATTTATTAGTGCAAAAAGCCAATTAAACAAGTTAATTAAATAATAATTTAACTAAAATAAAATATAATTTGCTCTGTCATATATAATCACAAAAATGTATTTACAATAAAAATTAAATTATATTTAACTTTAAAAATAATGGAAATATGATTAAACTTTTAACCAATTATTTACTGCATTACACTAATTTTCTCGCTAAACAAATTCCTAAGGCTAATAATAATAATATAAAAGTTTTATTATTAAAATAGAATATGTAAAAAATTTTTTTGAATATTTTATAAAATTTGTTAAATTAATCTAACTTTTAATTTGCTCAAAACATTACATTTTATTTGATTATTGTTTTAACTGCCTACACACTTTGTATTATTGTGCAATCGGACTCTTTTAAAAGTCGACGCTGCGTTTATGGGTGCTTACAATAAAATCATAAATTCATTGCTTGCTAGCAATCCCTCAGAGATTAATAAAATGCTGTCAACAATAAAGAGTAAAGCTTGGCATGTTGTATTTTTACCTTTTCTTCTGATTAGAAAACGCAGGCGTAACATTTAGGTTTAAATAATACTCGTTTTAGCTTTATTCTGTTGAAATCCTTGAATTAATTATCCAATTTGGCACATATAGCAATTTATACTATGAGGATTATCAATAAATTACATTGTTAATTTTTATACTTAGTATTCGCAAGAATCCTTTATTAATACTTTACTGATATCAATAATATATTATAATAATATAAATTATGACAATAATATATATTAAGCTTTTTAATATCTCTGCGCTCTATAATTTAAGCTGTATTTATATTCTATCTCTAACCAAATGATTGGTGCTTTTGTTAAGAATCTTGTTTGAAATAACAGGTAAATTAGTAAATACAAACACTATTATTTTTCGCTGTATTCAATAACATCGTCCTATTTAAAAATTATACCTCTATATTAGTATTGAAAAGTAGTTTTTATTTGGTTTTCCTGCATTTATGTCGTATAGAGTGGTGTGTAGTGAATAAACTGGAAGAATGTTTTTATGCTGTATTACATGTTTTGAATATTAAGTAGGAAAGTTTTAATTTTATTTTAGCTATAACTTTGTCTCTGAACACTACAAGAAAGTTCGATTTTATGTATAGTTGTAAAAGTTCATTCATTCCAAATAGGAGCTCAATATTTATGCAAAGCAACTAATTTTTAATTACAAAATATAAATTTGTGGTTTATATCAAATTTTCACCAATAGTTCGCACAATAACTAGTTTTCCGCAAGTTCAAGTCTATATCAAAAGATGTTTGTTACTGTTGCAAATTAAAAATAAAATCTCAATATTTAGGTGTAATCAAAATAAAAAAAGAAACCCGATGGCTGTGAGTGTTAATATGGACATTTTAAAAAAGTAGAAACGAACTATAGTTTCAAATTACTTGGAGTTTGACTTACTTTTTTGAGTTAGGTAATAAAAATTTCATAATAATATTGAAATAACTTGCCTTTATTTTAAGACATTTTAATTTCTACTACGAAGTACAGTGTTAATTTTGTATTTTACTTACGATTTTGTATGGAAACCAATAAATAGACATTTTGTTTGGAAGATGGTGACCAATATTATTTTTGGATTCTTGGAGGCTTACTTTTTTGAAATTAAATAAGAACTCTTAGATATAATTTTAAGAAATTATAATCGTTAGTTTTTGTATTTTGATTTGTTTTGAATAATTTAAAATATTTGATTTGAAGATTATAATAAATGGTGAAGGTAAAGCAAAAATAAAATCATATACCAAATATGATCATACCACATACCATTTTTTCGATCTCGGGGGACCTTTTTTAATGTAATACTTACTATAGTATTTTTAACCTGTTACAAATGTTTCTATCTGACAAACTTTCGAGCAAATATATATATATATATATATATATATATATATATATATATATTCAATTATCATTACTCCAGTAAATCAATTAATTATATTTACTCCAGTAACCGAAATTTCAGTTACGTTTCAGACAAATTTGTCACCTAAGATACGCTTTCTTATTAGAAATTATGACTGAAATTTAAAAAAAAAAGTTCTAACAAAATAGTGGCTTTTTAATAGTTACATCTATTCTGTAAGTCCCATTTGAACAACTAATATTAGGTTTCATCCATATTTACACACGTTAATACCAATGTCGAAGGTATACAATAGGTCATAACCAAATTGTATAACTGCGACTAATCAGAAAAGTGCTAAGTACAGTTACTGTTATTTAATTCTATTCTACAATCCCCGTTTAGACGAACCTTTTTGTGCAACAGTACAAAGTTAACGATCTTTTTACACGGCTTTACAGGTAAAATAAAGTTTTTAATTAACTTTAAAGGATTAACAATTCATAGGATTACTTAATTATAATAGTGGGGTAGGTAGATTAATCAAGCAAACAAGCTCAGCAATACAGAGACAAAAAGTTAATAATTTAAATAAAACTTTTTAATCCGTTCAAAGTCGAAATGTTTCGAATAACTCACATAAATATTTGACGAGCAAATGCAATCGTTTGGATTTGAATAATTGGAATAGTTTTCAACTAAAACTAAGAAATTATTAATTAAATATTTACAAAACTCCAAAAGCAGTGATATTGGATTTACTCGTAACAAAATAGTTTAAGAAGTATGATCAATTTGTTTTGCAGTTGGATTTAATCTTCAGAACATTACATGTTAATGAGTCTTATCACCATTATTTGTAACAAGTATTATATCAGTTACACCATAATTTTATGCGCTTTATCACATAATCTCTTCAAGCAACGCTTCATTTCACGAAACTCGAATTTTTTACCGTTATTTTTGTGTTTGGTCATATCGAGCTTGATATTGATATTTGCCAATTAATATGTTTAAAAAAAAATTATATTAAAGGCAAAACTAAAAGCAGGTTTAGGTTAGAAGTTACTGAAAAATAATTATCAGTCTGCGGCCATTTTGAAATTTACCATATTTTATTTCGCAGTAACACTAACATCAAAAATCCTATAACAAAATTGTAATTTATCAATTATAAAAACTAAATGAGAATTTAGATTACGACCTAATTTGGTTTAAATTTACACTGAAACTCCGCGAAGTGTTCGTAATTATTAGATTGTGTAATTGAAAATTATTTATTTATATTTTGTTGTTCTTGTTGTTTAACAAGAACATATTAAAAAAAAAAAACATATATGTAGATATGTAAAAAATTTAAGAATATTTCAGCTTCATTTATAAGAATTTATTTGTTTCAAGCCTCTAAGATTGTTTATTTTAAATATATATTCTATTTAAGTTAATTATTGGTCTGTCTAAAATATTCTTTACTGGAATGTTTTTTAGCCACGTCCGTTTCGTTTGCAAAGATTCATCATTAGGATTTGTGCTTGTCACAATTATAAAAATATACACAATAAATTCATGAAGATAATATCATAAACCATTATTCATAAAATAATGGTTTAATAAACCGGTTTTAACAGATTATATGGACCATTCAGCAAAACGTCCTGAATATTCCGTTGATGGTAATGACAGAGAAGTACAACATTGTAAAGAAAAACTAACTAATAAACAGAAAGAATCTAAATATAATAAAACACATGGTAAGGAATATATAAGTATAAAAACAAAAAAAGTTATTCCAGCTAAAACAATTAGGCCTGAATGTAACCTTGAAAGCTGTAGAAAAAATGGGCGAGAATGTTATAAATTAACTGAACATCGAGAATCTATCTTTAAAGCCTACTATGAGCTAGATAACGTTGACAGGCAGAGAGAGTTTATTCTGAGACACGTTGAAGTAGTAGATAAAAAACAAAATACCAGCAAAAATAAAGATAGCTCAAGGCGGCAAAAAACTATTAAATACTTTTTGACAGCACAAGGTAAGAAGTATTTAATTTGCAAAACGTGTTTTTTAAATACATTGTCCATTACCGATCGAATCTCACGCACTGCAATTTCCAAGCTAACAACAGAAGGATCAGTAGAAAAAGATAAAAGAGGAGGTAGGCAATCTAAGGTAATAATTGAGCGTGACAAGAAAATACGACAATTGATCGAAGAACACATAGATACATTTCCTAGAGTAGAGTCTCATTATTGTCGATCTGATACATCAAAAGAGTATCTTCATCCTGCATTAAATCTGCCAAAAATTTACAATATGTTTATAAGTCAATTTGTAGGTTCCAGTGAAAAACCGAGCTATTCTACCTATGTACGAGTATTCCGAACAAAAAATCTAGCTTTTCACCACCCCAAAAAAGATCAGTGTTCACTATGTGTTTCATACAGGGAAGGTTCAGATGAACTGAAACAAAAATTAAAGGGAAAATATGACAATCATATTTTACAAAAAGAAACAATCCGAGATATTAAGGAAAAGTGCAAAAAATTAGCAGAAAATAATGAAACGCACTTAGCAGCAGTTTTTGATTTACAGCAGGTTCTTTATCTGCCAATATCAAAAGAAAATGCAGTATTTTATAAACATAGACTTTCAAACTATAATTTGACTTTTTATAACCTGGGAACAAAAGACTGCTTTTGCTATGTTTGGCATGAAGGTGCTAGCAGGAGGGGATCGTCAGAAATTTCTACTGTAGTTTACCATGCTTTACAACATTATGATGAAAAAGGTATACAGACTGTAACCCTTTTCTCGGATGGAACTTGGGGTCAAAATAAAAATACTATTGTCGCTTCAATGTTGCTTTATACAGTCAACAAAGCTAAAAATATTAAAGATATATCCCTCAGATATTTTGAAGTAAATCACGGCCAGAGCGAGGGAGATTCTTGTCATAGTACAATATCTGGAGCCGTGGAAAGAGCAGGCGACGTATTGGTTCCTGCTCAGCTGTACACTATATGTAGACTAGCTCGACAAAAACAGCCTTACAGTGTGTACCCTCTCAAATTTTCTGATTTTTTAGACTTTAAAAAACTTTCCAAAGACATGAGAATTTTGACACAAAACAATGAAACGAAGAAAGCATCGGCAAAAAATGTACAAAACAACAAAGAGTTACGGGAGAATGGTTATGACAACAACGAAACCGAAGAAGTTGTCAATTGGACTCAAGTTATGGAATTTAAAGTGACAAAAGATTCACCTAGTAGCATATTTTATAAAACAAATCACAAGCAAGAGGCATTCAAAGAATTTCGTCTCAAAAGGATAACCAATAAGATACAAGATATGTTTTTAGCTCCATTGAACAGCGCTGAAATTAAACTTCCACTCAAGAAGTATTCAGATTTGGTTGATTTGTGCACTGGGGATCTGGCTATTATTAGGCAAGATGAGTACAAACAGTTTTACTTATCACTGCCTCATGAATAGTCGTAAATATAGTATCATAGTGAAGAATAGAGGTTGTTAATGTATTATTAGACATGATATGACATTTTTCTTTATTACTATTTAACCATGAAAATATAATTATGGACAAATTGATTGTGTGTGCTATAATATTAAAAGAAGTTTTTTTTTTTATGTAATTAACAAATTTAAAAAGTTTTCAGATAATATTTTTTATTTTAATTAAAATCCAAGCCATTATTATTTCAATGTTATTTCCAAAATGTAAGTAAATTTTTACATTAAATTCATTTTAAACATAATAATAAATTGTTATTCGTATTTTACTACAGTCGTATGTCTCTTATGTATAATTCTTAAAAAAATATTTTTGATCTCACAAGAGGTCGTATCTCAGTTTTTTGAAAAAAAATATATATAGTCCTATTTCTTGGAAACTGCATTTCGTTTATATATTACTACATACTTTCCTTATGATGTTGGAAAAGAAACAAAACAATTTAATGTAATACATTTTCTAAACCATGCGTTCAAAATTAATGAAAAACATATTATTTGCCATCCTGTAAAATCATAGAAAATGAGATACGACCATTCGTGAGATGGCCGACGATATATGCAATTTAAAATTCACCAAATTCGTCACTTTAGTCATTACCCATACAGAATTTGGGCCCGTGTACATCCTACTATCTTCATCTCAATCTGTTAACTAAATATTTTAATCTTGCTCAGGGAATTAAGCGTGTCATATATTGTATTGGAGGCAAAGTTCAATTAGTCATTTAGTAGAATGTTTATTGTGGGAATACATTTAATGTTCTTCTAATATGTTTAGCAATTTCCTTTTTTTTGGAATGATGAAGAATTCTAAGATTGGAATCAATTATACTGTAACAGCTATGGTTATTATCTATAAGATATTATGCATTTTTAGATTCAACACTCCAGTAAGGGTATTTTTATACAGACCAATTAATTAAGGTAAATACAAAATATTTATATTATTTAAAAAGCTATTGTTGTTCATTATGTGTAAGTACTACTTATTTTCCTCAAAAACTTCTTATTTGTTCCATATTAGAGATTTATTGTCAATAAACTTATTAAAAACATTTTACATTGTAGTAAATTTTAAACGTTTACAAATTTTTGTGAAAATCAATCTTATTTAGACGACAATATTGACCTAATAAAACGAGTTACAATTAATTACAATATTATTACAAGTAAACCGATAATAGGGTTTTAAAGAAACTTTGTAAACAATTTTAAAAAATAACAACGTTGAATTTTCGTATTCAAATGAATTTAGCGTTCACCTGTCGATTAGCGCGAATGCATATTGTAAATTTATATTTCTATAAAGGAAACCTATATTTTCTGCTTAAATATAGAGTTTAAGTCTTAGCCGATCTAAAAGTTTATTAAAATCAATAAACTTTTAGTTTTTAATTGATTCAATGAAATAACTGATGTTTTCACATTTAATCACAGCATGCCATTGTAGTCGATTTCATTCCTACTAATTGGTTTGTAATAATGGATCGCTGAATTTATTGTTACAAACTAAATATAATTCCGATATTGTATTGCTAAAGTTGTAGGCTGAAAAATATAAAACATAGGCATGATAAATATAATATAGCAACTTGATACATGGAATAAATATTCAGGATGTCTTAAAAGAAACTTACCACTCCTCATAATTTTTTTTATATATTTAAGATATTCATTTTTTTCGGCAAACACTTTACGTGAGAGGGGCAACTTAAAAAAGCAAAGGTTTAGGTTATTTAGTCATGGGGGGGGGGGGCTTGGGATGGAGGTTGCTTAAACATTTCAAATAACACGTATTGGCTTGTAACACCTCAATTTAAACAGCTCTATGCGACAAGAAAAATAACATAAAGAAATTAAATTCTTACCACCCAAAACAAAATAGACCCCAACGAATTATTTTATTTACGAAGCTAGATAGATAAGGTACATCCCCTTTTAATGCCCTTTATGTGATTTTACCTCTTAAATGTTCGAACATCATTATTACAGTCTTCGTTTAAACATGTTTAAAATAGTTAGGTTAGTTTAGGTTCGTAGTGATTTAATTCAAGGAGTGAACCAACATTTAGATAAATCGATTGTCTTATTTTCTGAGTTACTCTTCCGTATTCTGTCTAGCATCGTAAATAAAATAACTATTTTGGCCACCATTATGTTTTGGGTGGTGAGATTTTAATTTTACTTTTTTTTTCTTGTCTTTTGAGACGTTTAAAATGAGATATCACGATTACATACAATGAGGTATCAAAAATCCATTTGCAGTTTTTACAAATTCCCATTTTTTAGCTCTACAATTAAAATATCATAATAACCTTTGCTTTTGTAGGTTGACCGTCTTATATGTTTAAATGTTTGTTAAATGTTTGTTATAATTATGTTTAAAGAGACCGCAAACATAATTCAAATATTTCAAATACTTAAAAAAATAAAGGGCTTTGTAAGCTTCTTTCCAGCCACCCTGTTACAATTTTGAAACTTATAGTTCATGTATATGTACGAATGCTATAGTTAAAACGGAAACCCGTGTGATCGATGACAGCGGTACTTTGAACATGTATTTTACCGAGTATCCAGTATTTTACCGAGAAAGTTTTGTTGTGTAATGTAAAAATATTTATTTATTCGTTGGAAGTGAAACAACGAAACGTTCATGCTTCATTGAGTCTGTAGAAAAGAAGCGACAGTCGATCGTGCAATTTTACACTTGTTCATTTCGTTTTATTTCTAGAGATCAAATGAACCGATATAACTTGTCAGTAACTATGTGCTAGGGATGTGATGTAGGCAGGGAAAACAAAAGTTATATTTCTTATCCAAATTGTACCACACGTCCACATCCACCGTTGTTTCTTTGTATAGTCTTGTAATGTGCGATCAGTAAAATAGACATCTTTTAAAAAACAATAATTTGGTATGTACCGCTAATGAGTTTGAAATAACAAATGCAAGCATAATTTTATGGTAATTGTTTTAATTCTCTGTGAATAAAATTAGAATACTGTTTTGTGGTACTTGAATTAATTCTCTGTGATTGAAATTAGAATACTGTATTGCGATTATTTTTGAAAAACCTACCTGGGGTTATAGTTATTTTTGTTATATTCTTAGTTCTTTGCGATTTTTTATTAAATCACAATCTGTTTATCATAAATTTTTCATTCAAATATTTTAGAGATATTTTCGGTCTATGAACGTCGCATTTTTAAAACGATGTCCTTGATTTATTTTCACCTACTGTGGGTTAACAGCCAAACTTGTTTTTGTGAATAGTATTCTTTTGGAAGAGGCTTAGAGAAGTTACAATTTTCGCAAAATTGTATTAAAAACGGTGGCCCCTATTTAAAAAATAGAGCTAAAACCAATATAAATATTGAAATTAATAATAAAGAGTTACCTTTAGAATATATAAATAAAAAGGTTCAGTATATTGGTGCTATTTGAGGTATACAATTTTTATAAATTATTAAATTTTTTAATTTTACACACTAGCGTTTTTGTTTTGGTATAGTGGTAAGCAACCCTAATTTTTAATTACAAAAAGTAAAATAATAATAAAAATTTTCCAGAGATATGATCATAACATGTTAAACATAAAAACATGTAATTGATATAAATAATGCAAAACAATGAACAGCTTAGCGAACGGATAGAATAGGTACTAAATCATAATAAAACAGTCTCGGTATTTTGAATTAGGCTTTGTTATAATAACTCAAAACATGGATATAACCACACTTTTATATTTCGTTTTTTGACGTCACAATTCTGTCCATATTACAGGTTGTATAGGAAATAATGTTACTATGGAAACAATTATATTCCAGTTTTTGCATGTTTATTTATATGTAGTTTGACAATATTTTATTATGCTATACATATAATATATGGCTTATAAATAAAATTAACTAATATTAAATAAATTCATTCTTAAGAAATTGTTTGCTCATACCATTGTATAGTTTGCATTTTTTATATTTATAAGGAACCACTCAAGTATAAATTTAATATAAAACTCGTCACTTCTTCCTTTTATTTTTTAAAATTTTACTTCTCCAGTATAAGAAATATAGGATAAATTTGGTAAATACAAATAATTTTGACTTCCTTGAGTACGTAAGCGACCAGTCAAATTAAAATATGAATATTTAGGGAAATATCGTACGCCCATATTCTGAAAAATCGATTTTTTTTTTTTATCAAATACATTTTAATAATTAATTATTTTACTTTGACGATTGGTTTTTATTCAACTCAATTTATAGTTATGAGATCAGACAGGGCAAAGACACTGGCACAAGTAAAGCGAGTGAAAATGTTTTAGTAAATTCGTATCTACAAGACTGGTTAAGACCTAGCTTACGTCATGAAAGTAGAGATGAACATAATTATGAGATTCAGGAAACATAGGTATCAATAGATTGGAACAAACTTACCCTATGTACGTTAGTAGACGTCTTGATCTACCATCACAATATACTATATCCTACATGAGCCAAGAAACCAACATTACATTTAGAGGATCTGCTTTTATTACATTATATAACTAGGCTGGATACACGCTATGATATATATATATATATATATATATATATATATATATATATAACTCGTTTCCAGATCATCATTTTCCGGTCAATTTACAAGTTAATAAGATTCAAAACTCAAGTTTGCCTCAGACATAGTTATATTAGCATAAATAATGTGAAACACATTGTGCCACAGATTGGTCTAGAAACTAACCTAACCTATCATCACTAGCTTGGTTTGTGATAGATACCAGATTCAATCGCCGTGGCTAATAAAACAAAACGATATTGATTCAGCTATACGTGGAAGTTGAAGTACAATTGGTAACTAATTCCGGTTGCGAAGGATGTCGTTACAGGAACGTAAATCAAGCATTTCCGAATGAAAAATCCATCAGGATGTTTTAAATAGAAAATTATAAAATTAATATCGTTAATTAAAACCAAAATTTAATATAAAGTAAAGATAATTGAATAAAACCAGGATTTCATCCTACTTTCTTTAAAATATTTAACGAAGATAAAAGCCGACATCTGCCATTCGATTAGTTATTCTTTAGATAGTATCAGTGGTGTCAGGCAATTTCACAGCTCCTTGACTTCGATCAGAGCTAAATGCCTTATACGTTTTGCTTGGAATATCTACTTTAGGTTTAAATAAATATGAACCAACAATTTTAAAAATAAAAAAGGAGTTATGAAAAGTCTTTGATCTATTGTTAATTAATGTTTTAGCTGTTCAACTAATTTTATTTTACACAAGTTCATGCAAGTCAGATTTAATTGTTTTGTTTATTGTCTTTAATTTATTTGTTTAACAATTAACATGTAAATAATTGTTTACTAACAGATGAATGTTATAGAAATATACCCACGTGAAATTTGACTGTTGATATTTGTAATAGTTTTAAAGTCTTCAAGACTAAATTACTTAACCTGAATAAAGCTTACAGTAATTATTGTACTGTGGAAAATACAAATGGTTGGATTAAATAGAAATTTAGCCTTTACATTTAAGTAACAAATCAAAAAATCCTTGTCGAAAATGTTTAATGGTTGTAAAATCGATTGAAAAAGTCTTACGTGATAAAGAAATATAGGAATGCTTATTAATAGTCATTCTTTTTATACGCTTTAAAACAAATTAACATTGGGTTAGATTTTTTATTTTTTTTGTTTTATTATATTAAAAAATGAGATAAATTTGCAGGTTTAATTCTACCGTCGAAATAAGATGGCTTTATTCTTAGACTAGGTTATAGATTTTTTGTTGTTACGAAAATTTATAATATATGAACAAATTTAGGCTGACAATATAAGATATAGGTAAAGTAAAATAATACAGAAATAGATTTATAATTCTAAATATAAGGCTTATTTTTTTCCAAAATTAAAAGAATCATCCACATATCTTAGATTAGAAAATAAAGAAATTATTCCGGATTTTTATCTATATTATTCTAACTGTTTCCTTTCATATACGTTCTTTCTCTTCCGTTTTAGGATCTTTACTTTATATATATATATATATATATATATATATATTAATATTTAACCGACATTAATACTAGACTAAAATACTGTTTGCTTCATCTGTACGTTGATCATCTGCG
>OY740768.1:127974924-127984924 GCA_963513935.1 Aphrophora alni | reverse complement strand
ATGATTACTAGAAGTCTTGCTTTTCAAGCAAAAAAGTCTGGATGCGGATTTACTATACTGGTGACGAAATTTGACAATTCTAATCTTCTTACTAACATCAATACTCATTACATTGAATCAGTTTTAGAAGTTTCAACAGTTGAACTAATAGCTGACAAACGCTCAATTATACAGTTATCTATTTGTAAAGCTCCCACAAACGACATAACAACGTTCATAACTAAAGTAGACTTAATTTTGATTATTCTTCTAGTTTTAACAGGTCATTTCATCTTTGACCTGCTCATCAGTAATAGAGATAAAATTAAATTTCTAACCCCTTAATTAACTTTAATTTGCCTAACTTTCATCAGCCAAAATGAATTTGTTCATTATCAAATTCAGTATTGACAATATTTTTACAATTTCATACCATTGAAAAGCATATTGCATGACCCTTTTCTATCAGACGGCAAAAGTATTTCAATTCAAATTCCAAACTTAGGAAAACACACACACTTATATATATATATATATATATATATATATATATATATATATATATATATATATATATCACATAAAAAGCAATTTTATTAAATTTTTAGAAAACTTGAAATTTTTCCTATGTTCATAACCCTTTTCCAGACAGAAACACAAATTTGAAGTATTTTTTAAATGGGTTTACTAAAACCTTTGATGTGGAAACTACATTAAAATTAGTAAAACTAAAAAATCAAAACTGTCATAATTCCCTAGATAACCACAGGGATTATAGTAACATGTGAGAGGAAACGATTCTGTTTGAAACGCAGCGGACCCAAGGCTCTCTTGTGTCGTATAATTTTAACTGCTGTATTGAAATAGATTGAAGAGAGTCCTTCAAGTTACTAAGAAGATGGTGAATGACGGGTAAGTTGTTGATTCAAAAAATAAATCTCAGGCAGTTTGGGACATTGTGTGAAGAGAGACTGGAGCTCTGGGTGAGTTGAGGATTGATCAAGGCTTAAAAGTAGATGATCTATTAACACATCTGAAATTCCAGGCACCTTTAGCAAAGTGTGTACACATGACGAACTTAAATTTGTAAATGACGAACTTGTACACATTTAGGCCTTAAATACACATGACGAATATTTAAGGCCTAATAAAACATGATTATTTGATAAAAAAACTTTAAAACTTTAATTTTGAAATTTATTTTTTTTAAATCCGAACAATGTTAAAGAATTATATAAAATAATATCTAGATAAGAGAATGCAAACTTTGTGGATTTGGGTGGTATTCCAACCATGTTTTTAAAACTTGTGTTCCTAAAACGATTAATAATGTATTATTATTTTATCGTATTATTTCAAAACCATTGTCTTTCCATATTAATGCATCTTATGATCATAGTGATTTTTCAAAAAGGTTAAAAATTCTCTTAATACCCATTTTAAAAATAATACGTGAAGCCGATATTATAAATTATCAACCTATAATATTAACACCCGATTTGCTTATTTATATTTTAGATAATGTAATACTGCTGAGAATTCTGAAATTTCTTGATAGATTTAATTTTTAAGCAGTGAGATAATTTGAAGTTTTGTATAGGCCTCTGTACAGAATCTGCAATATATATTATATATTAGAATCAATAACTTGCTCCTTAAATAAGAAAATGTAAGCCGCATCTCAATGCGAGACCTTTCACGGATTTTGATTGTGTCGACCATAGAGTTCTCCCTCTTATACTTCTTTATTATAGTATTATGGAAATTCAACTAATTGTTTACAGTCTCACTTTACTTGTCGAAAACAAAGATATTGTTATACAGACTCTTGTGGATCGCACTGCTCATCGTGGGAAATCAATCTCAAGGATCCGCAAGGATCAATATTGAGTCCTTTACTGTTTTTTTCTATGTAAATGACTTGCCTTGCAATATTGAGGGAGCAAAAACTGTATTTATATAACAATAAAGTTAATATAACACAAATAATTGATGTTAAATATAACGTCAACATTAATCTAATGTATTATCTAATAAAACGAAAATAATAACTCCTATCTCATCTTTCCCTAAATTAATTGCATCCTTTTCATTGGTTTGAGAATCTTTACGAAAAGTATAAATTCATAACAAAATTCTCTTTAAAATCAAAAGGTTAATACCACGGTTTTGATTGTCTCAGGAAATAGGATTACATTGTCGTATGGACAAACAGTGCAGCTTTATAAAGGAGAGATGACTTTGTCAGAGCTTCCATACTGCACAACGGTATATTACACAACTGCTTCAACGTTTCCATCCCTTTATCTCTGTTGGTCAGGCAAATGTTTCAATAGAAAATAATTCCAAACTGAATAACGAGTTACGCAAACTTAACCACTGACATAACAGGAAATAATATCTACGTTTCACGTTATTATTTATTAAAAAACTTTAAATACAGATTACAATATCTATTACAAACTTTTAGACAAACTAAAACGAAAAATCACAATAAACACTTATATTAGTGTTTATGAAAATTCTGTTTATTTTTTATATACTTTATGGAATAGGACAGTACTTATGACATTGGATACTTTACGCTTTTAACCAAACGAATTGAGCACTATTTTTTTACACATATTTTTATGTTAAAATTATACTGGATGCAATTTTTACCAAATTTTAATCAAACTTGGTAGCCGTGGTTTTGTTTATGAATGATTTAACAAGTTTACTAAGGAAAACAAGTGTGTTGATAAATTTTCGAAACAATTGTTTTAAAAATGTTAAATAACTTTTCACTTATTGGTCCTACACAACAGTATATTTTGTGTAAATGGTAATCAATGTTGTTCCAATTTGTGACACATTCCGAGGAAAAGTAACTCCATCTCATAGATTTTGACATTCCACTAAGGTACAGATGAATCTTTGGTTGGGCTATAAGATTCAACAACCGGGGTACAATACCTTGGCAAATGAGACCGCAGTTGATCAGCTGCTGACACAATTGTTTTTTGTTAATATATTTACTTGTTCTACCTCTCTCTCTCTCTCTCTCTCTCTCTCTCTCTCTCTCTCTCTCTCTCTCTCTCTCTCTCTCTCTCTCTCTCTCTCTCTCTCTCTCTCTCTCTCTCTCTCTCTCTCTCTCTCTCTCTCTCTCTCTCTCTCTCTCTCTCTCTCTCTCTCTCTCTCTCTCTCTCTCTCTCTCTCTCTCTCTCTCTCTCTCTCTCTCTCTCTCTCTCTCTCTCTCTCTCTCTCTCTCTCTCTCTCCCCCCTCTATGGGATTAAGAAGATAATCCTATGCTACTTCACCTCTAAAGATTAGAATGATTCATAATATAATGTATGACATTCACTCTACAATCCAATGATAACACGTTGGGAAACTTTATTTTTGTTCAGGTATTGTTTACACGATCAATGATATTTATACTCCATAAATATTTGCAACAATAAAACTATTTTATTTAATATAGAAATAAATTATTTATCTGAGCAATATTAAATATTTAGGAACAAAAAAGAGAACTGTCGGCGGATATTTATCTATATCTTTGGGTTATTAAAGACATTAAATAACAATAAAAGGAATTACAAATAGGATGTTCTAAATTTCGGTTGTTGTATATGTAAATCTAAAAATTTAAGAGAATTACGTTGTAACATATTTCGATAAATGGTGTTATTTAAATTGTAATACACGCATAATTTGTTATATCGACAAAAAAAAACATAATTAAAATAAAAGGAAACAATTACTATGAGTAGTTGTAACGTTCGAAATACAACTTCAAAAACAAAGAAAATATGGTAACATCAGAAATATAATATTTAATTCCCAGTGAATATAGAATATTCTAACTTTTAAAGTTTAATATACGATTGAACACTTTTCAAAATATACTACAATAACCCATTTATCAAGTAAACTTGTTGTAATAAGTAGAAATTATTATTTAGAAACTGATTTCCTATCTATACGTACATATATTTGTATATTTTAATTATTATGCTTTATTTTCTTAATTAAATTGATGTGACTAAAGTTATGTGGCCTTTCAAAAGAGATTAACGAGACAGCTCCCCAAAACTTAAGTATTAGTATTACTGGTTGATGAAAATAGGAATAGCATTCTACTTGACGTTGGTAGATAAAACAGGAATTGCATTCTACTTGACGTTGGTAGATAGAACAGGAATTGCATTCTCCTTGACCTTGGTAGATAGAACAGGAATAGCATTCTACTTGACGTTGGTAGATAAAACAGGAATTGCATTCTACTTGACGTTGGTAGATAGAACAGGAATTGCATTCTCCTTGACCTTGGTAGATAGAACAGGAATTGCATTCTACTTGACGTTGGTAGATAGAACAGGAATTGCATTCTCCTTGACGTTGGTAGATAGAACAGGAATTGCATTCTCCTTGACCTTGGTAGATAGAACAGAAATTACATTCTCCTTGACGTTGGTAGATGGAACAGAAATTGCATTCTCCTTGACGTTGGTAGATGGAACAGAAATTGCATTCTCCTTGACGTTGGTAGATAGAACAGGAATTGCATTCTCCTTGACCTTGGTAGATAGAACAGAAATTGCATTCTACTTGACGTTGGTAGATAGAACAGGAATTGCATGCTACTTGACGTTGGTAGATAGAACAGGAATTGCATTCTCCTTGACGTTGGTAGATGGAACAGAAATTGCATTCTCCTTGACGTTGGTAGATAGAACAGGAATTGCATTCTACTTGACGTTGGTAGATAAAACAGGAATTGCATTCTCCTTGACGTTGGTAGATAGAACAGGAATTGCATTCTACTTGACGTTGGTAGATAGAACAGGAATTGCATTCTCCTTGACGTTGGTAGATAGAACAGAAATTGCATTCTCCTTGACGTTGGTAGATAGAACAGGAATTGCATTCTACTTGACGTTGGTAGATAGAACAGGAATTGCATGCTACTTGACGTTGGTAGATAGAACAGGAATTGCATGCTACTTGACGTTGGTAGATAGAACAGGAATTGCATTCTACTTGACGTTGGTAGATAGAACAGGAATTGCATGCTACTTGACGTTGGTAGATAGAACAGGAATTGCATTCTCCTTGACGTTGGTAGATAGAACAGGAATTGCATGCTACTTGACGTTGGTAGATAGAACAGAAATTGCATTCTCCTTGACGTTGGTAGATAGAACAGGAATTGCATGCTACTTGACGTTGGTAGATAGAACAGAAATTGCATTCTCCTTGACGTTGGTAGATAGAACAGGAATTGCATGCTACTTGACGTTGGTAGATAGAACAGGAATTGCATTCTACTTGACGTTGGTAGATAGAACAGGAATTGCATGCTACTTGACGTTGGTAGATAGAACAGGAATTGCATGCTACTTGACGTTGGTAGATAGAACAGGAATTGCATGCTACTTGACGTTGGTAGATAGAACAGGAATTGCATTCTACTTGACGTTGGTAGATAGAACAGGAATTGCATGCTACTTGACGTTGGTAGATAGAACAGGAATTGCATTCTCCTTGACGTTGGTAGATAGAACAGGAATTGCATGCTACTTGACGTTGGTAGATAGAACAGAAATTGCATTCTCCTTGACGTTGGTAGATAGAACAGGAATTGCATGCTACTTGACGTTGGTAGATAGAACAGAAATTGCATTCTACTTGACGTTGGTAGATAGAACAGGAATTGCATGCTACTTGACGTTGGTAGATAGAACAGGAATTGCATTCTCCTTGACGTTGGTAGATGGAACAGAAATTGCATTCTCCTTGACGTTAGTAGATAGAACAGGAATTGCATGCTACTTGACGTTGGTAGATAGAACAGGAATTGCATTCTACTTGACGTTGGTAGATAGAACAGGAATTGCATGCTACTTGACGTTGGTAGATAGAACAAGAATTGCATTCTCCTTGACGTTGGTAGATGGAACAGAAATTGCATTCTCCTTGACGTTGGTAGATAGAACAGGAATTGCATTCTCCTTGACGTTGGTAGATGGAACAGGAATTGCATTCTACTTGACGTTGGTAGATAGAACAGGAATTGCATTCTCCTTGACCTTGGTAGATGGAACAGAAATTGCATTCTCCTTGACGTTGGTAGATAGAACAGAAATTACATTCTCCTTGACGTTGGTAGATAGAACAGGAATTGCATTCTCCTTGACGTTGGTAGATAGAACAGAAATTGCATTCTCCTTGACGTTGGTAGATAGAACAGAAATTGCATTCTCCTTGACGTTGGTAGATAGAACAGGAATTGCATTCTCCTTGACGTTGGTAGATAGAACAGAAATTACATTCTCCTTGACGTTGGTAGATGGAACAGGAATTGCAAATACAAATGAAGCGAAGTTCTACATTTAATCGACCTAGTTTTAGTTAATCGCTTAGCCAACTACCGAAGTCCAAGGCTATCCTACAAAGCGTGTGTCGGAGCACTTTGTGACGTTCAAAACACAGATACCGTCAGGTGTCACCACCTCAAGTATAGATTTGATACTAATAGTTATGCTTGTGATAACCTTGGCAGGAGAAAGGACAGTATTTTCAGTTTTGGAAGGGACGAAATTTTATAAATTCTACATTGTAAAATTGATCATTTAGTTTCTAACCAGTAACACGGTCCAGGCTTGTCGCTTAAATCGTTGTCCATTACAACCAGGTGTTTTTTGTCGAGTTTTTCGTTTTTCTCACTTACTTATTCTAAAAAAATATGTTTCCCTTTCAACCATCAACGAAAATATGAATATTTCATTCTTTCCCAAATAGTGATATTAAGGTTTTCACCATAACCCTGGCAAGGATTTATCATATAAAAACAGATGAACCCAGGGATATTTTTGGTGTTTCTCCTACAACCTCTCGAATCCCAAACTCATGTAATGGGCCCGGATTGGAACACATCGTAGATATAAGAGCACTCATACCGTATAATTTCATATACATTTATATTTCCATAATGAGATTTAGTCTCAATGTATAAGTGTACACCTGTTAATCTGAATACTTAATATGGGAGTTAATTGAATTAATTATTTTTTGTAGGGAACAATATGTTTAATATGATAAATCGGAGTTAAATCAACATAAATCTATTTAAACTTTTTTAAATTATAAATTTTTATAAAAATATATTAATAATAAAACAAATTTTCTATTTATAAAACTTTTTCCTAATTATTATTATTATTTTTAATGTACATAAATATGTAATTTCCCTCATGCTGTTTGTAGATATATTTCTTGTACTCGATCCATTATGTTTCCTGGATAATGGATATTTGGTGTTCTGGGTATTCAAGTAGAAGGAGAAGGGATAAGGAAATAAATCTAAGAGCTTATTTCTCTCTGCTCTCTTAAATGTATGTCAAAAATTGGAAACATTTAACTTTTTAAAAAGATATGTTTTTAAATTTAAGGGTATTTATATCTAGCACATATATGTTAAATTTATAGGTCTACTTTTAAAGATATAAAATATATTTTATTCTGTAAATTAATTTTGGTATTAGATACAATTTCTTAAAAAAATAATGACAATAAAAATAAAATATTTTAATGATTTTTATACAAACGTATTGTTTTAGATTTGTTTAAAGAATTTAAAATAGTAAAATACATTATCTTCCAAAAACGTTTCAATTGGCGATAAACTATACATAAAATAGGGGGGGGGGGAAACAACCAAAATTAATAATCCAACTGGATCAAAAATGACAACATATTCTATCCAATTATTACAATGGTTATGAACTTATATTTAAAAATATATTTATGAAAGAAGACTATAAGGAACAACCAACTGTTTACAAAGTTTCTTAAACACAAATCAAAAGAATGATCAATATTACGAATTCGAAGTCACAGGAGAATACAAACAAGCATGTAGTGACTCTCCAAAAAAAATATAAGACTGACGGGAAGGTCGTACAAAAAAAGGTTAAAGAACGCATTATTCCTTTGGTAAATCAAAATGCACATTCAACAGAAACTTAATCTAAATTCGCGTAACACATCAGCCAGAGAAACCATAAATACTCCACCATTAAAGATTTCCTAAATACATATAATCGCCGAAAAATGGGAAAGTTCAGGGATGCGGTGTAACAGTATATTATTAAACGATAAAATTTAATTCGATTCCAATGCATTACTTGACATTAATAATAACTAAAATATAAGGGATAACAACCTCCTCTGTTAGTAAGCAAGCATAGTCCTGTAGTAGGTATTGCGACAGTGGGCCTAACTGTACGGTCACCAATGATAAAGATATACTTAAACTGCTTTATAATGTAATTTATTATTTTTGTGTGTACATATGTGTATATATAAAGTGTTATTTTAATGTAATGTGCTGTAAGTGTTAATTGACAAATAAACACACCCTGGTCTACTTCAGAGTGGTTGACACGGCTGTCATTGAACGTTAAAATCACAATATTGAAGACGGTAATCACATTAATCATAAATTATATTCAACATTTAAAAAGGCGCGACAAAAATCAAAATATGTTAATGGATCATAAGTTTATTCATTATGAAATCTCTGTCTAATGAAACACTTATTTAAGAACTTTAAAACTTACTTCGTTAGACGTCAATAGTGGAACTGTTATTCTTCTTTTATTGATACGCTACAGCTGTTTCAGGATAAATACCATCATCAGGTGCTCATCACAGGTTAAAAATAATTAAATTACAAAACACTAATAAAAGATTTTAATCCACATTTTTAAAGACTGTTAGTTCAAGTAGACAGATTGCGTACATTTAGGGATTACATTGTTAACTATAGCCCTGTTCTGTTTAGGTCAGTTGATTGTCATAACTGTAATATTAAAATGGAGTCATTAGTAATTTTAGAAGGACAATTTAGTTTTTCATTTAAAATTGTTATGGAATGTTTCAAATTGTTTATACATTTGAAATTCCTGTAATATATTTACCTTGCGTTACTTATTATTAAAATGTAAAACAGTCATTCTTTCGTTGATAGTTCCATACATGATGTCCATTATATCGGATGAGTTATTTCCCAGGTTATAATGCGGGACATTTTCTTTAATCCGTTTTTTAAAGGTCCTTCCAGTTTAACCTTTGTAGAATTTTGGGTAATTTAGGCAAGTTATTTTATAGGCTCTGATGAGTTGTACATATCTTTGTTAGCTATATTTAGTTGGTTTCGGATACCATTTATTTGCCTGTTTAGGCTGCTTTAAGTTTGGTAGCATAATTTATACCCTTGTTTTAAGAACATGATATTAATTAAATGGTTAAGGTGTTGCCTATATTTTTATTGCCGTATTAGTGAATTTATCATTACTATTGTTTTAATTGATGTTTAAAGTACTTTTTATTCTCTTTATTTTACATTTTTTCTAATGTCGTGGGATTGTAGCCGTTCCTTATGGCTATGTGCTTTATAATGTTTATTTTATTTGGTAAATTTCTTTGGTTATTAGAACGTTTCGTAACCGTTGTATCATGCAATTGTAAGCTACCATTTCTGTGATATAGGATGGTTAGATGTAGCATGAAATGTACATTCTGTTTGGGTTGGATTCTTGTAAATTTAAAACACTTGTTTGTTATTGTTTTTGAAGATTGTGATGTATAAGTCGTTGAAATCTGTTTCTATTTCCAATGTGAAGAGGGGTTTATATTATTTAAATAGCTCAGATTGACACTTGGATCCATCAAATAAACATATGATGGCGTCAACGTATCGGTGGTTTTATACTATTTTTTATTCCTAAAATGATTTCTCTCTTGCGTAATAAATTCATTTTCTTTCTCATTTACGAATGTCTCTGCAAGGTAACTTGATCAGGAGGGGGGAGCTCATCGTTACCCCCTTATTTGTTTTTGTAAAATACATAATTAGATTTAAATAGTTTTGATCGAGAGAAGTTTACTACCGTAACACGACTATTATCGTGTGGAACTGATGTTCAATTCATTTTATAGTTGTAGGAATACAAAAAATATTGTTTTATTTTA